>CAAKHB010007677.1:0-18072 GCA_901007665.1 Aeoliscus strigatus
AAGAAAAATGAAAATAATTAAATAAAATAAATATCAAACAATAATTACAGATCTACAAAACAAGATCTATTCACCTAACCTGTCATTTGGGGAAGTCAGTGAGACAGTTGGGGATGTTTTTTACTATTGATGAGAGTTTCATAGTCTGGTCACATGACAACTCCACCAGCTGATGCTCTTCGTTGCCTGGCAACGTGATGCTTTTCATGTCGATCAGGAAGGGGTCGCGTATCCAAGCATCATTATCTCTGTATTTCTCAGGGAAGTAGTTGTCAAACTACTTGAAGTTTAACAAGATGTGCACTGAGTGTTTTTTTCAACTCATTTATGTCCGCAGTGTCCAGCTGCTGTACTTCATGGCAAGCACTGGGAAACATGTCTAGTCTGTCTTTGGATAAATGGTTTACCCACAGTTTGAGCTTTTTCTGGAACGCAGCGATTTTGTCGGACTGTTCAAAAATATTGTGTCCTCTTCCTTGCATAGACACATTTAATGCGTTAAGGTGCTCACACACATCAGCAAGATATGCAACTCGTGCCAGCCAGATTTCGTTGTCAAACAATTCAGCATGCGGAGAGTTATTCTCTGAGAGCAAGGTGGCGATTTCTGTTTTAAGTTCAAGTTGTTTCAAGTGTTGAAAATGTCCTCTGCCTTTGTAGTAGTAGGGAGATCTCTACTGCAGAGAAACTGTTCTTGCAAATCGCCATCAAATATGTGTCTCACATAAACCAATAAGATTGCATGGTCAGATACATCGGTGGATTCGTCCATCTGCAGGGCATAGTAGAGGCTTGCTCGGACACAGGCTGTGGTCTGTTCTTTAATATTACCAGACATTTCATGAATACGTCGAGCTATATCATTGGACAGCGTATGGTTTTTAGCTTATCTGCCGCTGATTGATCCATCACCTCTCTCACCATATCCATGGCCGCAGGTAAAATAAGCTCTTCTACTATTGTGTGAGGTTTCCCTGCCTTCGCAATCCGGTGAGCTACGTGGTAAGAGGCACGGAGAGCTTCCTCTTGTTTGGAGCAAGACGCTGTCAGACACTTCTGTGAAGTCCTCAGCTTCTGGAGTTGTCTTTGAAAAAACTCCACCGGCTTGTCTTTGCATGTAGGATGTTTGGTATCCAAATGACGCCTCAGTTTCGATGGTTTCATGCTCTCATTTGCAAGCACTTCACTACATACCACACACTGGGGTTTCTGTCCCTTACTATCCTCAATGTATGAAAATCCGCATTTTAAATACTCCGGGTCATATTTACACTTCGCCATTGCAACACAGACAGTGCGCATATTATTTACTTTTTTTGACCAGCTGTCTGCAACCCACCCAGAATGGGTCTGCGACCCACTTTTGGGTCGCGACCCACCAGTTGAGAACCACTGGTTTGGACCATTGTCCACAAATATAAGCATCTTGGGAGAACAGCCCTTATGCCACGGTCTGGAAGTGGAAATGGAAATTAAAATCCAGAGATGAAAAGCTTTTAGTCAGAAAAGTAAAAATTACCCCCAAGACCACCAAGAAAGCCATTTGCAATGAATTGGCTGCCTCAGGTACAAATGTCTCCATGGTCAAGAGAGTTCTCCATCGACATGGGCTGAGAGAGTACTGGGCCAGAGAGAAAACATTAATCAGAGAGAGATACAGAAATGCTCAGCTAAAGTTTGGATAAAGGTCAAGCCTTTTGGAAGAGTGTCATGTGGTCAGACGAGACAAAAATTGAACTGTTTGGGCATAATGACCAGCAATACGTTTTCCAGTGAAAGGGTCAAAAGCCTTTAATCCCAACAATGCCATCCTGACGGTCAAGCTTGGTGGAGGAAGTCTCATCTTGTGGGTTGCTTTGCAGCGTCAGGAACTGGTGAACTCCAGAAGATCAATGGAATCATGAGAAAAGAGCAGTACTTGGAAAATATTGCAAGGAAACCTCAAAAAGTCAGCTAAATCTCTGCAGATTGGTCGAAATTGGATCTCAACAGGACAATGATCCTAAACATACAGCAAAATTAGTTTCAAAACAGTTTCAGCACAACAAGGTGAAAGTACTGGAGTGGCCTTCACAAAACCCAGACCTCAATCTGATCAAGAAGATGCGGTGTGAACTGAAGAAACGAGCCTGTAAGAGAAGACAGACAAATCTGACTGAGTTGTACCAAATCTGAGGAAGGAAGGAAGAGAGGCCAAAAATTCCAAAGGATTACTGTGAAAAGCTCATTGATGGCTATCCGAAGCAACTTGATGAAGTTATAAAAGGAAATGCTACCAAGTACTAAGCCCAGGTCTATGTAAACTTATGACCCAGCAAAAAAGCAGTGTTCTGTGAAGAAATATCAGTAAATCTCAAATTATGAGGAATTTTTGTCTTTTCTTTTTATTTCCCAAAAGCATTAATCCTAGAGCTTCCTGCATGCTGGTTTATTCATGATTCAAGTAAGTTCAAGTGTAACTTGAACTTAGCGTGAGATTCAGTATAGGAACATGTACTGTATATACTGTGTATGTACTGTGTATATATATTCAACAAAATTATAAACGCAACTGTTACGGCCGCAGCTCAATACTGCATGGGAAGTCTCCTCTCTTTTGAGCTGTCTCCACCATAGCCCTGTGTGTGTGTTGCCCCTCCTCTTCCCTCATCTGACTAGTACAACGACCGAGGGGCGTTCCCATCTTCCATCCCGAGAGCTCCTCCTTCTCTGCTCCCTGATTGGTGTGGCGCTTAACTCCCCGTCCAATCATGACCATCTACCAGGGACCAGTGCATTTCAAAAGCCTCCTGATTCACTCTGTCTGGGCGGCTGTCATATGATTGCTCGCCTTGCTGAAACACTGATGTGGCAGATGACTTGGATTTTGTCTATTGTTTGTAGCCCAAATTGTCGAGCACACTGTGGAGAGTGGCCAGAGATAGGAACCATTAGAGAATCCTTTGTTTGTTTCTAGTTTTCTCTGTTGTCTGGATTCTATAGGTGCAGGGGTGCTGGTCTTTTGACAGTTTTGGTTTTGAGATCATTAGTCAGCATTTTGTTTTCTCTTTCTTTTGTCTAAACACGATTGCTATTGTTCAGCTCGTTGTGAGTCCTCTTTAAGTTATATTTTGTTTTTGGTTTGACCAGTATCCATTGGCCCTCTCCCTCAGTTTGTAGTGTGTTTTGTTTATTATCCCTTATTTTTCCAAAAACTTGCATAACAATAAATTTACTTTGCCTATTACATCTGGCGTTTTTATGTTGCTTCCCTTTCCCTTTCGAGCCGGGTTGTAACAAAACACTTTTGTTTTTGCTCCCATTTTTCAGAGATGGACTAAAAGATCTAAAATTCATTCCAGATACACAATATTGCCATTTCTCTCAAACATTGTTCACAAATCTGTCTAAATGTGTGATAGTGAGCACTTCTGCTTTGCTGAGATAATCCATCCCACCTCACAGGTGTGCCACATCAAGAGGCTGATCTGAGATCATGATTAGTGCACAGGTGTACCTTATACTGCCCACAATAAAAGGCCCCTCTGAAATGTGCATTTTTTGCTTCATTGGGGGTCTGAGAACCAGTCAGTATCTGGTGTGACCACCATTTGCCTCATGCAGTGCAACACATCTTCTTCGCATTGAGTTTATCAGATTGTCAATTGTGGCCTGTGGAATGTTGGTCCACTCTTCAATGTCTCTGCGAAGTTGCTGGATATTAGTGGGAACTGGTACACGCTGTCGTATATGCTGGTCAAGCACATCCCAAACATGCTGAATGGGTGACATGTCCGGTGAGTATGCTGGCCATGACATTTTCAGCTTCCAAGAATTGTGTACAGATCCTTGCAACGTGGGGTTGTGCATTTTCTTGCTGAACATGAGGTGATGTCCATGGATGTATGGCCCAACAATGGGCCTCAGGATCTCTTCACGGTATCTCTGTACAATTGAAATGCCATCAATAAAATGCCCCTGTGTTCTTCGTCCATAACAGATGCCTGCCCATACCATAACCCCACCACCACCATGGGCCATTCGATCCACAACATTGACATGTGAGCATTTGCCCACTCAAGTCTGTTACGGCGACGATCTGGAGTCAGGTTAAGACCCCGATGAGGACGACGAGCATGCAGTTGATTTTCCCCAAGACGGTTTCAGACAGTTTGTGCAGAAATTGTTTGGTTTGGTTAATGTGATCACAGTCTGAACAGCTAGGTCGCATAGAGTACGACTTTGTCATCCTGACACACATTGCACTGTTTTATGACTGAATGGGGCGGGAGCGAGTGCAGGAGAGACACTGACCAATGTGATGAAATGTATTTCTTGTTCCTCTGAGAACAGACCCCCAGGGGTACTCCCTGACTAACAAGGGGTGCACGGAGCTTTCCTGATTAATCGTCTTAGCCAACCCTTTAAGACGGTGTTTACTTCAAATTGTCAAAGTTTATTCTCTAGTGTTCACAAAAGAAGGTGGGATGTGCATTTAGTGCAAATGTTAGTATTTAGAGATGATTTGAAACCTTGATGGTGTGAAATTTGGTACATTTAAAAACGTGCAATCCGAGGAAAACAATTCCTTGTGTCGTCAGAACAGTGTGGCTCGGCCATTTTTGTATTCCTTTGAAAGGAGAGGAGCAATGAATCTGATGACACCAAGCTTTCTATGGACTACAATACCTAGCAGAGAAGCCAATAAATGAGGTGGAGTAATAGGGGGTCACACATTTAGTCCATGCGTCAGTAGGTCAGTCGTTTCAGAAGGTTGCATGCTAACCATGGCGAAGAAAATTTATAATTCAGAGAGTGACATGATGAAAATTTTGGCCGAGATTCAGCGAAGTTCCGATGTTGATTTTGCTGACTCGGAGAGCGGCGACAATGCCGGATCGGAGGAATCCATTTTTTGAGGATGAAAGATAAAACACCCAGTGTTACCCAGTACTGGAATTTACTGATGCCTGCAGGGACTGCAATATCAACATGGTGGGGGGTTGCTCATGGGAATCATTGCAATCTGTCTACATGGAATCATTGTTGCTATAGTGTTATCCTCTATCAAAAAATGGGGAAAATCAGCCAAGAATAGAAATTTCACATTTCTCCTCTGGTTTATTCCAATTTATGCAGGCATAGTGTCAGACACAACACGTTTTACACTGGGAATATATTATCTGATGTCCATAGATGTCCAAGGACACCAAGACCATGCATATGAACTTTTTTATACTGGAGTAATTCGTCATTTACTTTGGGCATGTGTTTTTAAGTGTTTTTTCTGAAAACATGGTCAGGGCTTAAGAGGTTATGGAGTATTTCCTAATCACGTCACCTGAGGGGAGCGTATACAAAGTAAATAATAACAATGAGCACAGACCTTTGGTGTACTCTCTTACTGTTTTAAGCTGCAACCAATTACATGATTTAAAATGCTCTGGACCCCCGGTTCAAAATACTAACGGAAAAAGCTCTCTGTAATAGTAGAAACCATGGAAGCAGTATCAATTAAACATGGCACCTTGTCAAGATGCCACATATGTTTGGGGGGAAATATTGCGATGACGCAGACATGCGAGCAGTAGTATTGCATATGAGAGGTAGACACTTGAACACGCAAAGCAGCAGTGGCTCCTAGGTGGTGATAATAAAGCCAGTAACACCACTACAGCACCAGGGAATACCATATGACACTATTAACATGAGGACACTATAAAAAATGATGTGGTTGCCTGTTGCGCTATATGTACCATTTTCACAGCACGCAAGTCAAAGTCAACTTTATTGTCATATATACTGTATATGCGTGACATACAGCATAGATGAAATTACAGTACTTGCTGACTCTTGCTGTTACTCACTTGTGAGAGGACTGGCCGGCAACCATTACATGTAGCCATACTAATTTTAGCCACTCAGTAGCACCAACCACAAACATAACCTATAGCAGCACAAAACCCAGAAGCAACGTGTTTGACAGCAGACGCACAAAGTAGAGCCAGTGGGTTAATGATTTATTCCTGCCCTACTCGTTGACTAGCGGGAGTGAGAAACCAACACCATGGTAACAATGCTCATCACTTGCCCTCCCTCATTTGACCCTCTTTCAGGATGCAGGGAGCTGTTGGCCATGTTCAAATACCTGATTGCGCTGGACTTGTATGCTGCAATGTGTGGTACAGGTGGGCTGGTACTTTGTTACACAGCCATCCCATCTACTATACTTGGAGCTTTCAGCTTCTGAAGAGTCATCAGAACTTGTAGTATGCATCTTCACATTCTGCATATTTCTTCTCCAGTGAGTGAGGGAGGCAGAGAGTGTGGTGCCGATGGTCAACGACTGAGTGAGTCTCTTTGTGCCCAAATGGAACCAGCTCCCTGTTCAAAGCCTTCTTTGTCTTCAAAGTATCACACACACGATTAAAGAGAGGAATTAGGATTCAGGCTCGACCAGCAGTGCAAACTCAAACATGCCCTATGCACACACACACACTACGCACAGCTTTGTGTTTTATTCACAACATCAGGCTCACTGATGACATTATCTGATTTGAGGTCTGATGTTATCTGATCTGAATGACTGGCATGAGCTGACCAGTAGAATGTCCCGCGAAACATGGCGCATGAGATTAGCCAGAGAATCGGAGCAGAAGGCGCGATACTGAAGTCGCTGTATCATCTAATGGGACAAAAAGAGAGCTGAGCTGGAAGGCGAAGCTCTCAATCAATCTTCAGTCCTACTCTCACCTACGGTCATGAGAACTGGATCATGACTGAGAGACCATGACCGAGCGACTGAAATGAGCTTCAAGCATGAAAATCAATGTGTGTGTTTCACAAACATTCAGTACAATGTGGAGCATGTATAATCACATCTAGAAGACATGTGGATTTCTCTTGTGAGATCAATAAATTATCTATCTATCTATCTATCTATCTATCTATCTATCTATCTATCTATCTATCTATCTATCTATCTATCTATCGATCTATCGATCTAAATAAGCTTTTAAAAATATCTATGGTGCAATCAGATTTCCCTTGTATTGTCCCTTCCCTATACATTTTAATATAGACCAAAGTGTTGACATGCAATAGCTTTTGACAAACTGATGTTTCAATGTTAATCTTCGCATTGGACTGGAACAGGTAGTGCTGGAACAGTTAGAATGCTATAAGCCATATTTCCAGTTATTTTGGTGAAAGTAGCTCAAACGTGATGATTGACATAAAAAGACAGAAGTTGAATCGGATGAAGAAATATTTGAAGAAAGACGCAGGCATGGAACAAGATAATAAGAGCTTTATTTCACTGAGCGCTAAAGATAATCAGTCATCGTCACAAGCTTCACGTCAATAACAAATAGCCATGAAAAGATTTTCTTTTTTTTATGACAGAGAAAACACACACACATTAACACAAAACGAATGTTAAATGGTGGTAAAAGGAGCAAAGCTGCGTGCCGAAAGTGATTGAGACTTTTTAGCATCAAGCTAAACAAAAATGTTTATGTGACACAACTAGATAAACAGCAGACTGAAGGAAAAAAAGGAGGATTTAACAAAAAATACAGCTCATTCTTCATAAATGTGAGAAGCAAAAAGCAAAGTTACTATTAGTTCATGTGAAAATATGTTTGTTAAAGTTTGTGAACGCTAGTTTGTGACATGTTCTGCATGAACAACGAGCAACATCCTTCATTGTCTTGGATCATCATTATCTAACATCCATTCATCATCTTGGATCGTCATTTCTCATATTTATCTAATGTTTTGGTCTAAACTTCATGCACACATTCCACCCCGACACACACTACCCCCCCGCCCAAAAAACTCAAAGACAAACACACACAAACACACACATATGAAGAACGTACATTTTCACTGTGCATGAATCATGATGTCCATCTTAGGAGACACGTCCCACTGGAGACATTGTCTGTCACTTCCTCCCGTCTATCTCCAGTCCAAAGAGTGTTTGTACTGGGGTCAAAGGTCTGAGCGTGTTGCATTGTGCGAGGCCAAGTCCATCGAGATGATTGTGGTTTGTGATGTTCGTTTGTGAAAATAAAACTGAAGTGAAACCTAAACAATCATGTGTTTGGTAAAAGGTTGATCTGCCTCAGTTAACGGACCTTGTAGTATGTCTCTTCAGTCTTTTCAACCAAGTGATGACTGACTTCATGTTCAATGACTGTGTCTCCCGCACTCAGGCTCCTGAATGTCCACTGGCATCTGCTGATGTTGCTGTTTCCATTCACCTGGTTTCTCCAATCTGACACAAACAAACTCTTTGTGATTCCAACATTTCTGGGAGCAGCAGACTCTGGATGGAACGTGGAGCCTTGTCATGTAGTAGTTGCCTCCTACCACCAGAGTAACGCTTCCTGATGACTATGCTGGGTGCTACAAGTATTTGTGCCATCTTCCAATGCGCCGCACTCCAAACTTGTCTTCTGCTGTGACAGCATTTCTGTCTCCGAGCAAAACAGGACTCTTCTCTCTCCGGAGACGACTCCCCCGGTGCTTGTCCACCTCCTTGAGCCAAGACCTCTTTCACCAGCGATTCTTCCAACATGTCTGCTGTCGCTGCTCCTTGGGTCTGACATGGGGGTGGAACCTGCACCAGTGTCCTCTGGTTTCGTTGTCTGTCATGGCCGTGACAGTGTTGTATAGACAGGTTGCTCCCAGTGCGTGGGACTGTGTGACTGAGGCACACTGTTTGGGTCGGTGATGGCGGTGTACAGGGGCCTTTGGGATGGCCCCATGTAAGAAAAATACAAGCCTGGGGTCTGCGTTGAGTGGGCATAGTACGTCCCTGAGGCCTGTTGTTCTGCAAAGTCAGCAAATTGAGCCCTGGTGGCAAGTGATGGAAATGCAGAACTGTAGTGTGGAAGGCTCAGTGGGGTGTATGTGACATGGGAACCTGCCTCTGCAAAGTGACCCCCAGCACCTCCAGCCTCACTCTTGATGTGGGCTTTGGAAGGGTCTGAGCTTAGAGGGGAGCCATGATGCTGCTGCTGCTGTTGCTGCTTGGAGTGCCAGGTTCCTGAGTGTCCACCGGCTGATGCCAGTGCTGAGGAGATGCTGTATGAGTACTGAGAGGCTGGAGAATCTTCACCGGCTCCGGTGCTCTGCCCGGCCCCTGGATGCCCATTGGGAGGAAGGTACTGGTCAAACTCGTTGACATCAAAGGGCTCCATGTTGGCCATCACCTCATGGCTCATCTCACCGATGTCCACATTGCAGAAATCGAGGTGCGATTTCCCCGATCCTGCAGCGCCTGCACCTCCCTCTGCTCCTGTTGTACCACGGGAGCCCCCATTAGCAGTGGTCTCCCTCTTCCCATCTCCTGCCTTTGCAGACTGAGGCTCTGTTTTGGGGGTGGTAGGGGGTGTGGGAGGGCTGTGGCTCGGACCTGTGAAAACACAACATAACACAATATATGTGGTACATCCCTTTTTTGGCTCTACTGTCTTTACTTGAATAATAGGGGGATGTGTTGGCAAGGGGGTGTGAGGGAGCCTGAATCCCACCTGCAGCATGAGGGTGGTACCCACCTGCAGCATGAGGGGACCCAGCTCCCCCACTGTGGGCCACTTCCAGGTGGAGACCCTTGTAGATCGTCTGGCTGACCTCACCCTCAGAATGGCCATCAGGTTCATTCCCAGACCCCGAGCCATACTTTCCATTCTTTTTGCGCCGCGGCTGGTACTTGTAGTCAGGATAGTCCTTCTTATGCTGCTTCCTCAGCCTTTCTGCCTCCTCGATGAATGGACGTTTGTCACTTTCATTCAGAAGCCTGAGGTGGTAAGAAGATAGAAGACAATCAGTAGTAATGACAATTCAGTCCTGTCGCCAACTAAACATTGAAGTTTGGTGTGTGATGACATCATGCCCCCTCACCTCCACAGCTTCCCCAGTGTTTTACTGAGCTCTGCGTTGTGCAGATGCGGGTGTTGATCTGCAAGTTTCCTGCGTGCGGCCTGCGCCCAAACCATGAACGCGTTCATTGGCCTCTTCACGTGCGGCTTGTTCTTGCTTCCGCCATTCACACGCACTGGCATGGGCACGAGCGTCCAGTCGTAGCAGTTCAGCACCTGACTCACTGCCTCGCGGATTCCCGCCGGGAAGCGCTCATCCTCATCGTCGGATTTCATGGCCTCACACCCCCCCTCCAGATCCAGTATCTGCCTGTGGAGGGGCAAGTCCCCACTGCTGACAGCACTGGAGGAATGAGCCGGTGATCCACTGTCATCTGATGCTCCGGGACTGAGCTCAACCTCCAATAGACGTTGCTTCTCCCTGGACATCCTCCCCACACAAAACCCACCTCTGAAGGTGCACAAAGGCCGCTGGACCTGTTCCCGTGAGTTACAGCCGGTCTTGGTCCTGTGTCCCCCCCGATGGTGCAGGTCCTAGTCCTGTGTATGTCCCCTGGTGCCACTGCAGGTCCTGGTCCTCTGTGTCCCCTGCCGGTATCGCTGCAGGTCCTGGTCCTGTGTGTCCTCCCAGTGCCACAGATTGATGTTCAGTTTGGAAGTTATAATATAAAGTGCCAGTCTGTTTCCACTCGCAGCCTCCGCTGTAAAACTCTGTGCGGGTTCCACATTAAAGTTCTTTCCATCCGGGTTGTTGGTGTCACACGCGGCTCTGCGCGCACCTTGGACCCCAGTTTCTCTGCTAATGCGCGACTGGCAGCAAACTCCACGCTCCTCAGAGCATTTGCTTCGCTCGTCCTGTCTAACTGAGCAGCTTAGACCTGCAGCAGCACACAGTGGAGATACACTACACATGTTAGTTGACAAATGACAAAATCAATGAATATTTGAATAATTATGACAGAAACAAACTGTCTCTTCATGTAGAAACTGACTCCTCATCATTAACACAGACTTTGATGGTTGGTGCAGACTCAGAAAAGGCAAAAGTGTTTTAGTTCTCACCAGGAACAAGCTGCAGTTTAAGTGGGTTATTCAGGCCCCCGGAGAGAACATTCTGGAACCCTATGATTTACACAACACTTGTTGCCACACTGACGCTGGAAACATAAACGTCTGTATGTCGGTGCTGGTGAATTGACGCAGTGTTCGTAGAACAGACGCGGGTCTATCAGGCGCAGAACTTCACGGACTGTGACACAGAAACTGCTGGTTCTGTTCAGAGATGCAGCTCTCACCTGTTTTCAGTGAGCTAACACAGGTCCCAACTTTATTTTTCAGAACCCCAAAGTCTTTCATTCAACACAGCACAATGAAGCTATATGCATTTGCATTATATTATGTGTGTGTGAGTGAGCATGGTCTGTGTGTGTGAGAGCATGTATGAGTATGAGTGTGTGTGTGTGTGTGTGTGTGTGTGTGTGTGTGTGTGTGTGTGTGTGTGTGTGTGTGTGTTTGGTATGTGTGTGCATGCATGTGTGAGGGGTGAACAGTTTCACCATCTGTCTGAGATGAGTTAACGTTCACCTTCGACTGCCAACTGGTGTGGTATATACTTATGTCCACTGCAGATGCACACCTTCGATGCGTACAATCAGTTCTGCACATGTTGATTTCATATAGATCTATATGACAGTTCATTCATTTCACAGTTTATTCATGTTGTATGGACTTGTGAATTTGCATTCACTGAATGTGAATATTTCAAACAAACTAATGCTCTGCTGTAATGAATTTGAGCTGTGTTGACTTGTCTCTGCCTTACTGGACTATTAGTTGCCCTTGATTCACTCCTCGGTGTTTTGTTTTCTTCAATTAGTTTGAAAACACCTTGCATTTACTGTAATGTTTCACACAGCTCCATGCCGACAGTAACAAAGATAAACATCCAAATAACATATAATCTGGTTTCTAGTCACTGACTAAACCAGAGATGAAGAACATGAGACTCATCAAATGAGTGACCGACATCACGGTAAAGGTAAAGAAATAAGATCATTTGTCATCATCAAATGGGTTAAGACAAAGATGTTTGAAATATCCCCAAAGTTTGAAGAAGTTTGGGAAAAAAAAAGTATCATCAGCCATAAGAATCATCATGTGGACAAGCAAGTAGAGTTTCCTCACCAGTTCTTACCTGAGTGACGAGGAACAGAGTCCGGTTAGAATGAGTCTGTGAGTTCCTGCTGTGCGACAGGCTCCTGCGTGCTGCTCAAGCTGTGAATGTGTCAGTGCAGCTGCAGTGCGTAAACACGCTCTGCGTTCGACCGGTGGCAGGAGAAAAGGCCTTAAAGGAGCAGCGCGGCAGCTGATTGGATGACGCACACACTGAAACACTCAGAGGGAAATGTAACATTCTACTTTCCCTCAGTCTCACAGGCGTTAAATCATGATGTGATTGTTTTTATATTTTATTCATAATAATATTTCATACCCATCATACCATGTGTTGTTTAGAATGTACATCTAATGTGTTATTCACAGAGTGTGATGGAATAAGAGTCATATGAATTAACCACTATTATATAGTCTTGAATGTGTTTTAATGTTCATCAGCTTTTGAGCGAATGGAAACTTCAAAGTCAGTGACTTAAATAATCAACTTTTCTATTCCAATTGAATTGAATTTTCTATTCCAATTCAAATGAACAGAAACATCCCAGTGATGTTTACACACAATAGTAGTAATAGATAGTCATAGATAGTAATGAAATAAAAGTCATGTCATTGTGCAGAGATTAACATGTGAAACTGCCATGAATGTCCTAAACACAACATGCACACACACACACACACACACACACACACACACACACAGTTAATGTGAGTCTCTATGTGTGTATCAGCACGTGTCTCTCGCTCTCTATTTATTTTACCTAGCTGCTCAAGGCAGAAGGTTGTCCACATGATGTAGCTTTGGATCAGCTTTAGATTTCTGAGCATGTAACTGGAAGTTGAGCTCCTCATGTTAGAACAACAGTTTGCTGAGAACAGTTGTTGAACTGTACAAATGCCTGAGAATGAATTTAATCTTAATGTTTCACCTGAAGCCACAATTCGCATGAATTCAAAATTCACCTGAAGTCATGATTAACCTAAACACACATTTCATCTTGACTCATGTTTCACTTTTCCAAGGGGAGGGAGGCAGCACAGAGCTGGAGAACTCTTTCGCCCGTATTTACAGAGAGTAGGCAATGTGTCTATATAAATCAGTGTTTCTCCAATTGTTTTACACCAAGGACCACTTATCCTCCCGCAACACCCTCTGTATTATGATGTCACATCATACATGTTACAACTGCATCATCTTTCCGTTGTACCTTCTCCTGTAGTGATGGGCAAAACAGTTCTCTTTCGGCACCCCACCCCACACAGATACACAAACCTGTGTGTGTGTGTGTGTGTGTGTGTGTGTGTGTGTGTGTGTGTGTGTGTGTGTGTGTGTGTGTGTGTGTGTGTGTGTGTGAAATCTGGAAATCTTCACATTTTACAAATTTCATTACTGAATGAAGAAGATGAATGTGAATTTCAACATGTCCCAGATATTTTTAACTGATATACAGTTTGGCATTGATCTCTGGAGGACAGAACCTGGAGGATACGTACTTTCATAACAAAACAAAACACCAGAAAGTCTCTAATAAACCCAGAAAAAGTCACTAGATTTGTCACTAGTAGATAGGGGTCTGAATACTTCATAATATAGCGACAACGCTCAGTGTAAGTTCCGCTTTCGGCGATTCAGGTCAGTTGAGTGGTTTGCAGCAAATGAACCAACGAATTAGAATCGCCCCCAGCAGTTCACCGCCACACTCAGCTAAACTGTGAAATTAACTAATATTTTCAATAAGTGATTGAATATAGCTCATTCGAATGAATCATTCAAGAACAGGACAATGCTATTGTTCTGGTCTGTGTCTGAGGTTTCCTCTTCCTCATTTTTATTTTCTCCGTCTTAAGCCGCTATATAATGGAGTAACATTTGCTTGACCATTTTCTCTGGAGATAGGAATGCAGGGAAACTTTTGTGAGCCTCAGTGAACTTGTGTTTTTTTAATGGAAGATTAAAATACTACTCACAGTCCGTGGGGACCTTGCAGACCATTCGTGATCCGTGAATCACAATATGTGAAACATGGTTCGAAATAAATGAAAATAAATGAATGGTGAAACGACAATGTGTGGTGATTGTGTGACGTTGGGTTAACCGGGTTAACATGTTTCACTCAAACACATGTTTCACGAGAAATCACATTTAACCTGAGGTCACAATTCACCTGAATCACACATTTCACCTGAATTCATGTTTCATGGAGAGTACTTGTTAAAGTGAAAGAAGCTATGTGTGTGTGTTTTTAATCTAGTCGAGTGTCTGTGCGTATACAGTGTGTGTGTGTGTGTGTGTGTGTGTGTGTGTGTGTGTGTGTGTGTGTTGGGGTTGCGGGTTTGCTGGGTTATTGGCATTATGATCCCAGATGAGACGAGAGGGAGGGGTGTAAGTGTCACTCAATCACTCACTTACTAACTGGCTCACTTTCTGGATTTGTAATTGCTGAATAGCCAATTTTGCAATTTTGGCCTGAGTTTAACATACATTTTATTAAGGTAAGGTTAAATTAGGGTCAGATCAAGTCAAGGTTATGTTATCTTAAGTTAAGATTAACGTTGAATCACGGTCAGATCAGGTCATTTCAAGATAAGGCATGTTGAGGCATTGCCCCCTCTTGCCACTGCATAGAGCTGGCCTCGCATCTCAACAAGTATCTACTGTCAGTTTTAGTGGCAATAGCATACACTTCTTTATTACTCGTCTCATGGTTATTGAACATGGCTGACATGCTAAAAATACCCTGTGATTAGTGTGATTAGATTGTGTGTCGGATGCCTGGTGAGAATGTTCACAAACAGTTGGACGCAGAGACTTGAAGCGTACAGCGGAGGTCGGTTTCTGTGATTGTATCCTGTTCCATCTCTCTACTCTCTACTTATTAATCAGAACTGTTGTTATTACGTACTTGCATCAGTAATGAAACACATCTCTTCGCAGTTTGTAGTGTTTTGAGTGAATGCTGAGTTTGTTTACAGGACAGAAAGTATTCATGTGTGGGTGGGTGGGTGGCAGGAGGGGCCGCAGGGGTGAGATAGGGTGGGAGTGATTGTGTCAAAATGAACAAGTCACTTTGGAATCATGGGTTTTTCTGAGAACATTGAATTAAGAAGCATGAAGGGGGGCATAAGGACTGCTGCTGCAAAGATGAATGAAAGAGTTTGTTCTCTGATGTTAAGAGAAGATGAAAGAGGAGAAGCTCTGCCTGAGGCCTGAGCGACCCCCAAGTCTCAGAACCCTCACTTAACAATGTGAGACAACGTCACAGTTCAAATACAGGACCCACACCTACACAGACTCACACCCTATGTCCTTGGTTCGTCCGACCTTAGGCCATCTATACATCATTCCTCTGCCCTTTGTTCCTCTGTTCTTAGTATTGGTTGAATTCTGACAAAGATTTTGCTTTTGAGTGTATTTGCACTTATATAACTTGTGAAACAATTCGCTGCAATTCTCCAACAGCTTCCTCCATTATAATGTCTCATGCTGATGCTCTGTCCTCTTGTGTGCTGAGAACATTAACCAACCTTCATGTTCACAGTGTTCCTCCCAGTTCTGTTCAGCAATTTAAACACTGGTTGTGACATGGCATGTGACGTGTGACATGTGACAGGTGGCTGTTCAGGGCAGAGGGAGAAGTTCCAGAGCCCCAGAGACAATAGGTTCTGCCTATTACAGCTGCTTATTTCATTTGCAAATTCATTGAGCATAAGCACAATAACACTACTTCCTGAGTAGATGATGTTGATTCTAACCTTCCTTACTGTTTTTCAGACTGTTGTGTCCCACTCTTCAGAGCAGAGAACAGTGCAGAAAATGTGCAGAAAATGTTGTACACTAACTGTGACAAAGGTTTACTGTTAATCATTGAAGCTGAAACTGTGAAACTTGATCAAAGCATGGTCAGAATCAGAGCAGCTGATGAATACAAAGATGAGGGGTAAGTCACACATGCACGCTCACACACACACACACACACACACACACACATACTTGATAAGCATGCTAACTGACTGTTAGACAATTGAAGCAAAGGCTCTATTATCCACTTTGAAGACAAAACACACAAGCAGTGAGCCCCCAAATCACCCTAATAACTGACAACTTCAGTTAAGCCTTTGGAGGACCAGGCAGATGTGTTGCTGGTGCTCCTCCTCGTTCCTGGAAAACGGGGGCTTAACAATATGACCATTAAGAACAAGTTACCGTGACCCTTACTGTCATTGGCATTTGAGTATTTGGTTATGCCTTTTCTCACCAACGCCCCCGCAATCTTCCAAGCTTTAGTGAACCATATACTAAGAGATTTCCTCAACCTGTTCCTTTTTGTTTACCTTGACAAAATCCTGATTTTCTCCCATAACCCAAACTGATCCCACTCTACAGTTAGTGTTGGAAGTGGATGCCTCGGACACAGAGGTGGGAGCGGTCCTCTCCCAGTGGTCTGCCCCTGACAAGAATCTACATCCCTGTGCCTTCTTTTCCCGCCAACTCTCTCCTGCAGAACGGAATTACGACGCAGGGAACCGTGAGCTTCTCGCCATGAAGTCGGCCTTGGAGGAGTGGCGGCACTGGCTGGAGGGGGCACAGCTACCGTTCGTAGTGTGGACGGACGGATGGTGGTGGTTAGCATGGTTGTGTGATCACATACGGCACACCCTCTCAGGTTTGTAGAGCAGAACGCACCCGCTCATGTCCAAGCAGCGCCAGCCTCCTTTCAGCAGCCCAAATAGCCCTCTCAACGACCGACCGAGTGCGGGAGAGGGTGTCATTGTAACTCCACTCTTGTTGATATTTTCTGCACCACTTTGCGTGTGCTTTTATGTCCACTAATGTAAGGTGTGTTGATTGAACATTTTCCCAGCATCACCTCTGAGTGTTTCCAAAAGTTGGTGTGAAGCACCACACATTTCCACAGACTTTCCCCCCTTGATAAGGACATTAGCGTGGAAAATGACCCAGGAGATGTGAGGGTCGTGTCTCTCCATCCAAGGCTTCCCTTGTAACACCAGGGGAGCAGTGGGAGCGTGGAACACCAGGAAGACACCAAGCGTACAGTCTCAACATGATTAGCCAAAAGAGTGAGCGTGAGAGGAACAGTGCAGTGAGTAACCCTCCCCAGGGAGTGGCCATCTAAAGCTTGGACGGTGAAGGGAATGAGTAGAACACCAGCTTGCTAGACTAGAGAGATGTCAATCAAACCACTCCTGAATCCACCAGTGCACTCAAAACTGTGAGTGACTCTGTACCCTAAGCAAGAGTGGCAGGGAAAAGACTTCCTGCAGTAGAGTGTCAACCCTGTGTATGTTGCTCCCGTTCTTCTGGCAGGAGGCGTGAACTGGACACCTCCATAGGTTCATCAGCCGCTCTTTCCAATGATGGTGTTGGGGAGATGGCCCAATGGCCCAGCTGAGGGCCTTATCAGAGAGCAGGGACATGATCATAGCAGTTCGCACCTCGTATGACCCATAAGGGCTGGTGAGTGAACTGGAGGTGGCATTGGCTGAGAAAATGGGACAGGGGGGCATTTGAAATCGGCAGCATGTGACAGCGTGCATCAGCATTATTGGGATGTGGACCCACTGGATTGTTGAAACAAATGGCCAGGGATGTAGTTGTAATGACTTTATTTTTTTCTCTCTCCAATTCTCCGCACCAACCAAAACCAAGCCTCCTGCTCTCTCCTCCCTCTCAGCCGGAATGAGCTCTTCTTTAAATACATGGTAAGATAAAGTCAATTAGGCCATTACTGAGGGGGGGCATAAGTTAATACAAAACAGCCAACATAAGCACAACAAGAAAATAAACATTTTGAGAAAGTAAAATAAGCATTAACATTATACCACAACACCTCTGCACACCAAAACAACCCTTTTTCCCAATATACCAAGAAAACCCGTGATTTGTGTTTAAGCCCCCACCCCTTTCATGATTCCCTGCGCCCTCTGCCGGGGATGGCCTTTAAATGACGCCCTCCTTGCGGTGCGCACTTCCGCTCGGGCGCCTTCGGACCGGACGCCGGAAACAGGAAGT
>CAAKHB010007677.1:24615-49751 GCA_901007665.1 Aeoliscus strigatus
GACTCATTTTAATTATATTGATGGCTCCAAATCAGAATGCATTGTCTGCAAGACCAAAATATCATATAGAGCCGGCTCAACCAACAACCTCCACAGGCACCTGAGAACTGTCCACCCAACAGCTCCACTGGAGAAGCGACCAGTTGAACCTGGTATTAATGAAGGTGCCAGTGTGTCATCTGTAACTGTTGCTGCTGCTCCTGCTGCTGCTGCAGTGTCAACGGCATCATTCAGTAGAGTGAAAAAATAAAGGCTATTATAATATAGTAGTTTTTACAATACATTTTGTTATTATTAATTATTCATTCATTTGTGCATAATGTTACGTTATTATTGGTAATATATCGATTAAAGCAACAAAAAACTCTGAAGAGCCGTTTGGGAGCCGAAAGAGCCGGCTCTTTTTAGTGAGTCGAGCCAAAAGAGCCGGTTCTCTAAAAAGAGCCGGAATTCCCATCACTAATTGACAGAGACCAGTTCACCTCAGCATGATGTTGGAGGTGAGAGGAGGATGGAGTACCTGGAGAGAACCCACACAGAAAGATCTCAGGTCAGGAAGTGAACCTGAGACCGGTTGTGCTGGAGCTGAGCTGTCCCACCATGACTAATAGTAATAATAATAATAAGTGTTATTTGTATCACACGTTTCATACACACATGCAGCTCAAAGTGCTTTAGAATAAAATGATGAAGAGACATTAAAATGACTGGATGAAATGATGAAAAGGCGCTAATCAAATGTAATAAGTTGTTTTCCTTTGACAAAGTCCCTGAACTAGCACGTTTCCATAGTTGGGTTCCTAACAGGGAACAGTAGCCCCTCCTAGTGTCTCCAGGTGGGGGTTGCAGTCATACTGATGAACACTGAAATAGAACAACTCTCTCATGAGCTGTTTCATTCTGTGCTTTGCTGCTCTACCTGAATAGAACCTTAATTTACTGAAGGAACATCTGGAAGAGGAGCTGCAGCCAACTTCCAGAACACTCACATGCCCAGTCGTTTGTTTGTTTGTTTGTTGGTTGGTTTACAGCTGAATCTGTCACAAAAGCATCGGGTGTTAAACAGTGCAGCTGCTTTCTACCTATCGCACCTGTTAGCAGAAGCTACTTTACAAGGGCTCCAGGTGACCTGTGGGGAATGTTCTGGATGGAAACACATCCAGAACATTCCATCATATTATGGAGCAAGTAAATAAAACAACTGTACCATGACCGTTCTTCTAATTATGTCCATGTTCCTTTGTGTGCATGATGTCTCGTTGGATGTGAGGGAATTGGTCAACTCATCAGGTTTAGTCAATTGTACAAATCACCACTAGATGGCACCAGAGTAATATTTATCTCACCTCACAGAGCCCCTGGAAGATTCCCCCCGACCAGTAGGAGCCTCATGATCTACAGACTGAAGACATGATAAATGGGCTTTGGTCAAAGCAGTAGTCATTAATAGTAATAGTGACAGAAACAGACACACACACACACACACACACACATCTGACCTCAGGTGACCTCAGGTGACCTCCAGTGTGTCATAAAGGTCCTGACCTCTAACTGAACATCTCCAGGTCCATGTTTACAGTCAGATTTGACCTGAGAGACGTCTGAGCTCTTCACACCGGGGACACCTCCAACTTATTTCACCAACAGGAAGGACACACCATCGAGAACAAAACACTGAGTGCTCATTACAGATCACAGATCAGTGACTGTGACAGAAACGGTGAGAATTATCAACGGTGTCGTCATCTCAGAGCCGCCATGTTGGTTTCACTCAGAGAGAAGAGACAAGCAAACGCAGCAGCACACACTGAGACCGACAGCCTGTAACCGCTCAGTAACCAGGACTTCTTCCCTGAGCAGATGATGGGACAACCCCCCAACACACACACACACACACACACACGGCATCCAGATAAATAATTGATTCCATACACCTGATGCCAGGTCAGGATTGCTTAAGCACACTCAAAGCTTCATGGAGGCTCGACGTGATGTCACCGGTTCATCTTATCTTCAGGTGT
Organism: Aeoliscus strigatus; assembly: GCA_901007665.1. Classification (NCBI taxonomy): domain Eukaryota; kingdom Metazoa; phylum Chordata; class Actinopteri; order Syngnathiformes; family Centriscidae; genus Aeoliscus; species Aeoliscus strigatus. The sequence goes on from CAAKHB010007677.1 coordinate 26,637, forward strand.
GTGGGACACGACCTTCTGCTCCACGTGAGCAGAGGCTGAGTTCACATCAAATAATAGAAGATGAAACAGTGTGAGTGTTTCACTGATCTCTGGAGCTGTCGTCCTTCACATCCTTCATAATAATAATAATAATAATAATAATAATAATAATTACAGTTCAGCTGGAGCTGATCCCAGCTGGGAGTGAATGAACGGTGACGTTCAACCTGGACGAGTCACGACTTGAATGCAGGACCGACGTGTGAAGTTTCATCAAACATCATATCAGCTGAACTCTGTTTAAAAATGGCCACTTTCCATCCAGTGACGTGCGCTGAGGTTCATGGCTGGTGAGGCACTGACTCCTCAAGAGTCAGATTTACGATTGTAAGACCTGAAAAAAAGCATCTTACTTCACTCTTCATCCAACAGCACACAACTACTGACAATGGTTCATATCTGTGAGGGACCGACGTGGTCACCCCTACAATTGGGATGTGGACCCACTGGATTGTTGAAACAAATGGCCAGGGAAAAGGATGTAGTTGTAATGACTTTATTTTTTTTTTCTCTCCTATTCTCCGCACCAACCAGAACCAAGCCTCCTCCTCTCTCCCCCTCTCAGCCGAATGAACTCTTCTTTCAATACATGGTAAGATAAGTCAATTAGGTCATACCATTACTGAGGGGGGGTAAGTTAATACAAAACAGCCAACATAAGCACAATAAGAAAATAAACATTTTGAGAAAGTAAAATAAGCATTCAATATTATACCACAACACCTCTGCACACCAAAACAACCCTTTTTCCCAATATACCAAGAAAACCCGAGATTTGTGTTTAAGCCCCCACCCCTTTCATGATTCCCTGCGCCCTCTGCCGGGGATGGCCTTTAAATGACACCCTCCTTGCGGTGCACGCTTCCGCTCGGGCGCCTTCAGGCCAGACGCCGGAAACAGGAAGCGGGTGAGTGACTGCCAGTATGGTCGCCAAATGTCTATTGTAACAAGCCTCGATGCGGTGGACAGACCCAGGAGAGTTGTGCTGAATGGGTGGAGAATGTACGACGGTCCCGGAGCCCTGTGCGACTTTTGCACACACCTCCCGTGTATAAACACAAATTCAGGGAGGAGCGGGGGACGGTGAGAGGGGGGGCTCACCTTCTCACAGGCTATTTCTTGGCCGGGTGTAGTCACATACCAGAAATAGCAGCGAGTGTATCAATCTTAATATATTTTATCTCTGAATACACTCAAAGACTCAAAGATAATATTTTCCAACTTGTCAAACTATTCTATTTATACAATGATTTTTTTCTTGCCAAAAAAAACCCTTCTTACTTGAAGAAAGTCAAAGCCAGTATGTGTATTGTTGCTGGGTATTACATTACAGTATGTCCAATATGGTCATGATAATAAATACATAAATACACATAAAAACCTGTCAGCATATCAAACCATGGCTCAGGTTGGTTCAAGAGTTGATAGGATATATTTTTGTGCCTCTTTGATGAGACATGCTGACATACAGACTGCTGAAAGTTGCATACTTAAGTATTTCATGATTAGATTATCTGCATCTTCTCCCAAGAAGAGGGTGAGAGCTTTAAGCATATTTTCTCTCCAAAGATTAATGTCCTTATTCTAGAACAAAAAGCGTTGATTTCAAAATTTCATAAGAGAAACATACTTACTCTTACAGCTTAACTATAAGATCTACTTTGCCTGTAGATGTCGGCACATGGAGGAATGTAAACCGCTGAAACAATGGTGTGGCTGAACTCACTGGGCAAGTAATAGGGATGTAGACTCACAGCCAAGAGTTCAATGTCCCTAGGTGGCCGTCAGTGCAAGTCCACCACCTCTGCTCTTCCCTTAGAGGCTTGTGTCTCTGTCCGCTCTGATGGTGCTGAAGTCGAGTAGCTCCTAGTTAGCATCTGGGATGCCAGCGTTAGGCACTGTACATATTTTACTAAGGGTCATTCATTCTTGAGTTAAGTTAATCATGATTTGTACGCTAAATATTATTGACTAAACTGTATTGCTAAAGCCTTATGCATTGCATTGAGTAAGTATTCAGAGCAAAAGTATGAGAACAGAACAGTGTCCTCAGCTAAATTAACATCATCTGTAGAGCACCTCAGGATGGAAGAGTACAGATAAAAGGGCACGGATTTCATGATGGATGACCTTCATGCTTCAGAGTTTCTCCTAGGTTAAGAATTTACTTGTGGTGGTGGGCCGGGTAGTGCAGGGTGGTGCTGTGGTATTTGATAAGTAACAATCAACACCCTACACACAGGACTCCTTCTTTCACGCATGTGTGAATCTTTTTTTTAACCTGTCCTATCCATGAGTTTGAAGATCAGCATGGTTTGCTGGATGCCATTGAATGTCAGACAGTTTTGCTGTATGGAGCTCACTGCACCCAGCTGATGCCAGAAGCTCCTCCATTTCTTAAACTTTTATTGAATTTTAAAGTACATGGTGTGAATGTAGGTGAGTGGAGTGGGACTTCTGGGCAGGACAGGACAGGGAACCTACGAAAAAAAAGGAGGGGCTAGGGGAAGGGAGGGAAAAGGGTGGGAGAGACACACACATAGACAATGGACAGACAACAGAATGAGAAAGGAAACAAAAGAAAAAGCAACCACAGCAAATCAATAAATGTTAACTGTTAAATGTTAACTGTATGAGAGTAATAGTAATACCAGCACCAAACATATGTGAGCAGTCCAAGGAAGACTGTTCTAGTACCATTGACCATGAAGCATGGTTTACAGTTCAGTTTGAGCAGAACCATATTAAGTTAGTAAAACTTTATTTGTATAACACTTCCCACAGATGTTTGTCACAAAATGCTTAGTAGATAGTTGAATCTCGTGTTTTAAACCAAGAGTGGGGGGGCTGAGTAGGAATCATTGAGAATACATAATTGATTTTAGGGAGAAACATCATTTTAACTCAAGTGACTCTTCCCAAAAGTGATATTGGCAGGGTCCTCCACCTCTCTAAGTCTTCCTCTATTGTTTTAAGCAATGGGATGAGAAGTTGCGCTAAATCGGACAGCCTGGAGGAAATATTGATTTCCAAGTACCTGATGTTTCCCGATTGAAGAGGAGTAAGTGAAGTAGTTACAAAGTCAGACTTCTTCTAGGAAAATTACTACATCATCCCCATAAAGGGTAACTTCATGCTGTGACCTTGAAATTATAATCCCAAATTATAATCCCATTAATATTAATATTTTGCTGCTGCAGCAAATGGTTCGATAAATATGGCAAAAAGGGAGGGAGAAAGGGAGCAACCCTGCCTGGTACCCCTCTGGAGATTGAAGCCAGTGGAGGTTTGGTCATTTGTCCTAGCTGAGGCACTCGGCGAGCAGTGTAGTGTTCTGATCCATTCTACAAAGGTTTTCCCGAAGCCAAATTTGTTTAGTGTGGTGAATAGAAATTTCCACTTTATTCTATCAAAGCCTTTTCTGCATCCACTGAGATTATGGTGGCTGTATTGTTGAGGAAAGTGCAGTAATGTTATTAGGTTTAACAGTCTATGCACATTGGTTGTCGAGTGTCTGCCCTTAATAAATCCAGTCTGGTCAGGTTGTATTATCCATGGGGTGAGTTTTGAGGATTATTTTAAGATCTGCATTTATAAGTGGAATTAGTCGGTAGCTGGATAGGAGCGTGAGATGTTTGTCTGACTTTAGTAGACAAATGGTCGCCGTGTTCATGAATGTCGTGAGTTTGCTATTTTTTTGATGTCTTTTACCATTTTGAAAAATGTAGGCACTGATACTGACCAAATCTGCTGGAAAGCCATCTGGGCCTGGGGCTTTATTATTAGGCATTTCTTGTAGTGCTGTGCGGAGTTCCTCAACTGTGATGGGTAAGTCCGTAGTGCAGCATGTTGGATGATGCCACGGATGATGCCTGTATGAACTGTAGACTTATGTCTACGGAGATGAGACTGTCCAGGCTGGGCCGCGTCGACCAGACGCCTTCGGACGTAGAGGCGCCCGGCCCAGGGCCGGCGGCCTGCAAACGGTTGGATCGGAGTGGATCTTCCGGCCCGAGGAAAACCAAGTGCCGGAGGGTTGCCCGGGACGGAGACCGCAGCAGCCACTCGTCACGGACGACCGCTCTGGATGTCGACTGCCAAAGCCTCTCCTTACGCTTTGACCGCCTGGAGTCGACCGTGCAGGGGTTTTCCCCCGGCACAGGTGCCCCAGATGCGCCGCTGCTGCCGCCACCGCCCGAGGGCTCTCTATCCACGGCAGTGTCGCGATATTTGCCTTCTTCCACCGCCAGTTCCCCACCACGGGCCGGGGATTTCCACATTGGGACAGTCATCAAGGCTACAATGGCGCGCTTGCGGCTGGACACCCCGGCTGCAGCGCAACCGGGGGCAACGTACTACTACAAGCGCACGCCCCCCAAAGCCAAGACGGTGATTCCTCACTCTGCGGACTTTCTGTTGGAACTGCACTCTGCTTGGAAACAGAGCCCGGTCCCTGTTAAGCAGTCCTCCAGTGCACGTACCATCACCACCATTATCCGGGACCCAGACCAGGCCCACGCCCTGGCCCAGGAACTCTCTACCCTCCTGGGGAAGGGCGCTATTACTCGGGTGGACCCCCTCGTGCAGCCCGGGGCTTCTACTCAACCTACTTCCTGGTCAGCAAGAAGGATGGTGGCATTCGTCCCATCTTGGACCTACGCAAGCTCAGTCAGTACCTGAAGGTGCTCCCCTTTCGCATGCTGACCTCGGCGGACGTTATGCGTGTCATCGAGCCGGGCGAATGGTTCACAACTATTGACCTGAAGGACACATACTTTCACGTGCCGATCGTGGCTCATCATCAGCCCTTCCTGCGGTTTGCTTTCCAGGGCCTGCACTACCAGTTCAGGGTGCTCCCTTTCGGTCTCTCCCTGTCCCCCATGGATTTCTCGCGGTGTGTGACAGCGGCTCTGGCGCCACTGCAAGCCAAGGGCCTGAAGGTGCTGCCCTACCTGGACAACTGGCTGGTGTGTGCACCCTCGAGGGCCAAGGTCACCCGGGATACTGCCCGCCTCCTGGATCATGTGTCACGCCTGGGCCTCACGGTCAACACAACAAAGAGCTGTCTGGTTCCCACGCAACGGCCTTCTTACCTGGGTCTGATCCTGGACTCGATGTCCATGAAAGCCTTCCTGTCGGAACGACGTGTGGCCGACATATCCAGCCTGCTTCTACGCTTCAAGAGGGGCGCTCGACTACCTTTCGCCAAGAATCTCCAGTTGCTCGGCAAATTGACGGCCGCTTCGTCTGCCATCACCTACGGCCTCCTTCGACTGCGCCCTCTGCAGATGTGGTTGAACGGACTTCACCTCAATCCTTCGCTGCGGCGACGGCTGATTGCTGCATCGCAGGCCTGCATCCGGGCGTTGGCACCCTGGAGGGCCCGGTCCTTCCTGCGGACGGGAATGCCCCTGGGCATCATTCCCTCCTTTCCCTCCTGCCTGGTGAACCATGCCACCGTTGGGCGTCAGCGCCTGGTGTCGTCTTTTCTCAAAGGCGCACTGTGGTTTCGCCCCTCATTTCCTCCCAGGGTGCCTCCGTGGGATCTTACCCTGGTGCTGGGAGCCCTGTCTCCCGCTCCATTTGAACCTTTGACAGAGATGGCTTTCAGTGAAGACGGCCTTTCTCCTGGCCTGCGAAATGGGTGACGGCGCTGAGGTTACTCTCTGGCCAAACACGGTCTACCTGCCACAGGCCCATCAGAACAGGCCGATTCGCCTGGCCCGCTTTGTCGCCCCCCGTCTGAGGACCAGACGCACGTGCGGTGCCTTGTTCGGGCCCTGGAGACGTACATCCCCGCCACTGCGGCTTTTCGACAGACTGATCAACTGTTCATCTGTTTTGGGGGCCACAACAGGGGTCGCGCCCTCTCACGACAACGTCTGTCTCTCTGGATCGTGGAAGCCATACTGTATGCCTACAGAGTGACGGATCCGCCACTGCCGACGCCGATCAGGTGCCATTCCACACGGGGGGTCTCCACATCCTGGGCGGCCCTGAGGGGTGTCTCACTGGACGACATCTATGCAGCAGCCACCTGGAGTTCACCTGCTACCTTCCACCGCTTCTACCGGCTCAACGTTGCCGCTCCCCACTCACTGGTCGTGCTTCTTCAGCCGCTTCGTCACAGTGGCGAGGACCACCGCGGGGATTCCTCATGACATTGTTGGTATAGGTCATCCAGTGCCGGCAGTCAGTAGGGAACGATGAGTTACGACTGTAACTGCGGTTCTATGAGTCCCGGATGACCGCCAGAGCCCCTGGTCTCTCAGAACCCTTGCGCGCCCGCGAAGCGATGAGAGAGCTGATCTCCTGCGGACACCGGCTTATATACCTTCCCGGCGTCCACGCAGGAGTCACGAGTGCTGTGTTGGTTCTCGACATGTGCTTGCACGACGGAGATGTATCCTCATCCAGGACTCATAGAACCGCAGTTACAGTCGTAACTCATCATTTTATAGCCCTTTCCATGGCTGGCCGGTTCAACCTCTCCTCAGGTTGGAGGTCTGTGAGGATCTGCAGGGCTTTTCCTTCCAGGGCGAGGGCGACTTGGACTACTGTCTCTTCCACTGACCAGGCATTAAGCTGGGATTCCAGTTGTACTTGAATGAGGTAAGTCTCTGGAGGATCTTCCCCGTTATAACGTGGCAGAATCATGCTACTCCGTCATGGACCTTCAGAATCCGTCAGTGCTGGCTGTGGGAGGGAAACGGCACTGTTTCCATCTCTTGCGGCATGAGGAGGGATTGTAATGCTGCTTCCCGGCGTTACAGTGGGAGGGAGCTGGGTACCCCTGAGCTTGTCTTTTGCTGGTTGCCCAGGCTGCGATCTCCTGCTGTTGGCTGGAGGGCTCCATCAGGGAAACCAGTGGTCTCTTCTCTCCAGTGGCTCCTTGCACGCATCACCTTCCTCTGCTTTTGGCCCGCCCCTTGCATGGCCTACAGACGACTGATGAGATGATCTATTTCCTGAAGCGTCGTTGTCATCCTTGATCCCACTTCTCACACCAATGTGGAGATCAGGGGTTCTTGTTCGGAAACTCAGCTCTGGGCACCACTGGACTTCAGGAAACGTTGCTCTTTATTATGCTCTCACTCCAACAAACACATAAATGCAGGGAGGTCATCATACACAGCCTCACTCATGCTCTTGACAGTTATTTTCTAACTGTCAGACAAACTGTAGCAAAGCATGCTGGGAAGCCTCACAAACACCCTCCCCAAAATGCTACTTGTAACAGGTTTGTTTGTAATTGGATTGTAATTCAAAGCATGTGGCCAAATGGTACTTTTGGCACATCTGGACCTATCCCTGTAAAAACATCTGTAAAATTCTCATTTTCTGTCATATCGTTATCACATTTGAAAGGAGACGAAGTAAGACTTCATGCTATGGTCCCATTGTGTTACACATCCACCACTCCAAGCTACAGTCATTTTGAAGGCAAATGTCTATGTAAAAACATGTTTTCATGTTTCCCATTGCTCTGCACCAGTATCATGTAGAGTGTAGACAGATGCTGACTGCTGTGTGCTTTTTCAGAAGACCCAAACCACGTCTGTACTCCACATGTTTCACGGATTGCTGATACCTGCTGGGCAAACATAAGACACAGAAACGATTGCGTTTGAAAGAACACAATAGTTTCACAGTATAATGAGTGAATTGATTTAACTGATTATACTAATTGTAGTAGTAGTCTGCCGTAGAAGTCCCTGATTGACACAAACACACACACACACACTCCCCTGATCTCACTCCACTACTTGCAATTCCTGGAGGATTTATGCTACTTCTGTGTGACCAAGTGTTGACAGAAAGGGACAGGACACAACAAAATAACTTTTTCTTTTTAACTTGTGGGACTTTATTTCCTGATTAGCATAGCATTAATTTTATAAGCTATAGTTTTAGAAAATGTAGAATTATATATTGTTATTATAATATTATAGAAAATAATAATGCTGTATAATGTCTCGACCCAGACAACTCTCTCTGAATAACATAAAATAAAATACAATCAACACCTTTTTTAAACACACATTCTTTGTGAATTAAATGTAAATTGTCCACAGAATAACCCAGGAACTCACCTTTCATTCTGGCATGCAGCCCGCACGCCGACACACACACACACTCAAAGTGCAACTCTGCTTACCGCAGCTCTCCTGTGTGTGTGTGGTCCTGCATGTGTTCACTCCTACGAGATTTGCTGTTGAGCTTTTCTTAAAGTTGCAATGTACTGTCAACCAAACACCCATCACCTGCACATATGATGTACATGAACAGTGAAATACACGGAATGCCATCAAACAAAATGAGTATTTGAACAAAACAAAAACAGTCACCACAATCCGAACTCAATGTGTGCTGATATGACTATCTAAACGCTTCAAAATAACACCCTCTGCCCGAGAAAGGTTTGGATCATTTTTTTTCCAAGCCCCATGCTGCCCCCAACATGATGCCTCCCAAGGCGGCTGCCGATGTCACCCCTAGCTAAATCCGCCGTTCACTGTGATGTCCACATGCTCGGTAAATTCAACAAATGTACGGTGTTTTTACCTTCTGTCTTTGACCCCTCAGCTCAACCAATTTTGCCCTCCCAGTTCTGAAAAAGTCTGCACCCTCTGCTCATCTTTTGTCAGAATCATTCATGGTCAGACCATGACTAGTGTGACTGATGAAAAATTGAGCTGCTCTGTCATGCAGTAAGGAAAAGTGCAGCTATTCCCTCACCCACCACTGCTTCCTCACTCTAATTGAGCACAGTTATAGACCACTGATATTGCCTGTGAGGTATTCTGAGCCTGGACATTTAAGGTGTCCCATTTTGCCTTGTTCTCCCACTGTGTGCAAGACAGGGATACTCTCTGACACCTGATGCAGTCATGCACTTCTCCACCTTGGACAGTATTTCTCCAGACTCTTGTCTATCTTTGAAAATTGAGCTCAATAACTTCCAGAAACGGCCTCTTAAATCGCAATGTCATTTATTGTGTGTGAATGCTTGCTGAATTGCGGTCAGGGTCTGTTGTTTCCCAGTATAATAACTGTCCTAAAGCATTTGTGTCACTGTCTTATTTTTGTTATTTCGCCCGTTGAAAACTGGGATAGGCTCCAGCACACCCGTGACCTGTAACCGGATTAAGCGGCAGAAAGAATGTATTATGTGTTGTAATATATGTATTATTATACCATGAAAATTGTATATATTACTTATTTTACTGATGTTTATGCTTATCACAGAGGTTTAAAATTGAATTAAATCTGTCAACTGCATCACGCAAGAAGATTTTCAGAAATATGATGACCGCAGTAGCAACTGGAAGCAGAGTTGCTTCAGGTATTCTATATTATCAGCGACATCGACCAGCAAAACCTTTTGGGGGTGTCAAGTTTAGCTTATAAAGAACATCAGTTTCATGAATCAAAGAGCCAGGGAGGGCTTACATCATCCACTGTCACAAGTTGTAATGTCCATGAGCAAGCAATGGTCAACAACAAAGGCCCGGGTCAGTGCAGAACTGCTCAATACAAAAAAGAAATACATGAATAAAGCCCCAAATCAACATTTTACCCTCCTCAGTTGACCCATTGTGTCATTGCAACATGTCAAGTGTTTCTGCACTTGGGTCAAACTTAAAATGCTGTGATTGAAAATGAACTCTTGTTATTCTGGCCTCCTACAGGAGTGCAGGCATTAGAGATGTGACTGCTATGAAGGTTTTCTAAACATGAACTCATTCAGGGTTATTCTCCTGTTTTTCAGACTCCAGAGCCGGTGATGGGGCATCACAGAAAATTGACCATGCTGTCATCGGCGGAGTGGTTGCTGTTGTGATGTTTGCCATCCTATGTGCACTCATTGTTCTTGGTCGATACTTTGCCAGACACAAAGGTAAAGCACCTGCAGCATAATCATACTGGATCATGAACATCTCTTAAGGTTTAAGTATGTTTCAGTGCAAGAGGAATGCAATTGGATTGGTGTGTATGTGTGTGTGTGTGTGTGTGTGTGTGTGTGTGTGTGTGTGTGTGTGTGTGTGTGTGTGTGTGTGTGTGTGCGTGTGTTTCTAACTTGTCTGTTCTTCTGCACAGGTACTTACTTTACACATGAAGCCAAAGGGGCAGATGATGCAGCTGATGCAGACACAGCCATCATCAATGCGGAGGGGGGACACAACAACACAGATGAGAAAAAGGAGTACTTCATCTAAACTGGACAGTTTATCGCGATGGGTGGGGATACTGCTGCTGGTGGCGCTATAAAAGTCATGTCTAACTCTGATTGGTTACAAAAAGGCTTGGGTTCAAGGCGGGCAACATTTAAAGAGAAGGAGAAGAGAGTTAAAGGTGAAAGTAGGACTCCCTCCTGTACTGCTGGGGCCTATTCTGTACAGTTCAATTCTTTTACAGACAATTTTGTGCCTTGTTCAATTTCTTCTTTTGTTTGTTTGTTTTCTCCCATCAAATGCTTGTTGGATTGGATATTTTGCTGTGTACAACAACATGACCCTTTGTGCATTTGGCTTTTGGAGAACATTAAATGGGCCTGTTTTTTGTCAATGTTCAATGCAGCGAGCTTTGAGCGTGAGAGTCACAGTGCCGTACTCATCAACACTGAATAATCTCAGTTACTGGAAAACAATATCAACACATTTATCTCTGCAGGACCAAAGTCCAATAATCCACCTAGTTCATCTCATCACGTCCATACATGCAGGTTGGGTTTGTTTCAACATACAGATGCCGCTCAAATCCAAGGACAGGGTCACTGTGTTTAGGATACAGTAACTGTTAGTAATCATGCTAATTGAATGTCTTTGTTCCTGAGAGTAAAGTAGTACAGTTAAGTGTCATTTCACATCAAAGTACAGGTAGTTCTCTACTGATTTCAAAACACACTTGACTCTTAGATGACATCAGGTCAGTGAAGTATTTGTGTGTTTTTGTGCAGTGCAGTCCAGTGACAGCTGTGTCATGATGCAGAAAACGTCTGAGTCTGTAGTAGCTCTGTATAAAATGAAAATAATGTTTTTTTTTTTATCTGCCTAACAAACACTAAGACAACAATGGCCGATGTAGGGGAACATTTCTACTAACCTTTATTGTTACAACACCACTGTCGTAAAAACAGGTATCCTTAGACCTTAACCAGATACCGATAGGATCGAACCAACATTCCACCTGTTGGTGAGATTGTCCACCTAAGATGGCACATACAGCATAGTTAGAGCATAGTGTGGCCAACAACACATAATCTGTAATAATTGTTGATTATGGTACAGATTTTTGATTCATACTAATTAGCTAGTAGCCGTTAATTGATATTAAATATACAGAAACTCATGTATCAACTTGTGTTAAACAAGCAAATGAAACATTTGTAGAAAAACTCAACTGATTTTTTTACAGACATGACATTTAGGGGAAATTTAACTGTTTAATCAACCCAAAGCCATTTTTCAGGCCTCTGCCTGAAAATTGCATAATAAAATAATAATAACAATAATAATAATAATAATAATAATAATAATAATAATAATAATAATAATAATAATAATAATAATAATAATAATTTAAGAGAAATGTAATCACAAAACTATAATCTGATGAAGTGAATTTCTGTTTTTTCTGTTCTGTAATTTTTGGCTGATGCTTTGATATTTGATCCATATATATACACATATATATATATGTTGTGTGTGTGTGTATATATATATATATATATATATATATATATATATATATATATATATATATATATATATATATATATATATATATTCATTCTTGTCGCCCATGTTGTTTAATTTGATGTTTTGCTGTTTGATATTCGTTTGATTAGTGAATTGTTTCACACTATTTGTTCCTCTTAAGTATGAAAATGAAAGTCCCCCAATTGGGAGACCCTCGTGTTTATATGATTAAGACCCGTCCGTTTGTGCACTGTTGTGACATCTGGTCATTTTCACAAGTGGATTTAATCCGACAAATAATTTATAGACGAAACAGAAGAAAGTAGAAAGACATTTGTAGAACAAACAATTTAGGCAGCTTGCACTTATGGATGTGTAAAGACAACTGGATATGTCAGTCATTGGCCAATAATTCCAGCGTTGCATCAACTCACTTTGAAGCCTGCATCAGTGTTGCCTGGAGAGCAGAAAAGTTTCCTTGAACACCACCTCACATACACTTGGTGAAATGAAACTCAGTGAAATCAGGACTTTTCAAGTGTATGGAAAACCCAGATTAAAGTACATGAAAAAAGACATGTCGTGGATTTTTTTTGGGAGAAACACTTAGTTAGTGTTAGTCACCTAATTTAGCAGGTTTGATACATATCTAACCTGCATAGTGTTCATTTTCTTCTAGAATGTGTTTTACGGTTAACATCTATTAACTGAATTGCTCAAATACACTTTTCAAGTGAATAACCATGTTCCTGAATTTCAGAGATAATGTCACTTGTCAATTAAAGCACTTATCAAAATACTAAGAAATTCAAAACTACAATTCCGCCATTTCACATTTATACTTTTTCAATATATATATTTTTTAATTATTAACCATAATGTTTCATGTCAGGTTCCATACAGTTTCAGGTAAAATATTTTCTATTTAGAGAGAGAGAGCGTGAGCAATGGCAGTCACCAAATATGCTTTGTTGCCCTACAAAGGGTTAAATTATTCAAAATGGTGCCATTCTTTTTCCATCATGGTAGTATGTACCAAAAACAATACTTCCTACTTGCCAGCAGACGTATTGCTTTGAGGAGCATTTTCGGTGTCATTCTTAAAGAACAACCATGCGATACAGCGATATCAATGCTAAATGATGAATTACCTGAATTTCGATACAACTTTCGGTTCAAATGCACGTTGTATGGTATAAAGAACATTTTACTTGCCTGATTTGCTGGTATAACCTACTGAATTATTTCTAGTTTCTTTTTTCAGATTTTTAAACATTTTACAGAAGGGGATCCACTGCCAACTTGTCAACATAAAATCAGAGCACCCAGTCACATCGCACACACCATCCATGCATTCCTGTTTCAGGCTCTGTCCCAGCTGTCTCCTCACTAGCCTGAATAGAAGAGCAGTAAATGTATTGTGAAAAAGGATAGCCACTGCCTTAAAGCCTCTTGATATGGATCACTAAGACTGAAGGACCTAATTCAGTGCCTTCTTTGATTTTGAGGCATATGGTCAGTATTGTACACTATGGAAGTCTCATGTACACATTACACTCTAGCATATATATTTATTCCAATAGTCATTCAAGTTGTCTATTAATGTGCCATAGATATTCTGGGCTGAAGCATCATCAGCTGGAATGAGTTTTATTTTGTAAAAAAAACTCTTTTATTACTACCAAGGTTGTGTGGTAAGAACACCACGTGCCAGGATACAATAATTATTGTTTACATTTGTGATATGGTTTCAAAAATAAATCTGAAATTCATTAGATCATCTGCTTTGCTTTATTTTGTTATTTATTTGGATATAAAGTATAAAGGATTACAAGACTGGAGACAGTTTCACATAGTTTCTTTGTTTCTAGGTCTGATATAAACCTTAAATTGTCATTGTGACTGTTCCTTTAACTGAGGAATATCAGAGATTAACGTCATTCTAATTTTAATTTAGTAAGACAAGTGTATTTGTTTTCACTCTCTCAGGTCCACGAGTGTTCATAGTGTTTTTTGCATCTCAGGATGTATGCAAATGTAAGGCCCCAACTATATAATGTCGTACAACAGCTATTCAAAACTTAAAGAAGTCAAGAGATGTACATGTTTTTTCTTATTTGTATGTGTTTGTGTTCATATACGGTGCAATGTTATGGTAAACATGAAGCATTATTTTGCATAGGCCTAGTTTACAAAGACAGAACAATAGATTTGTTAAGCAGAAGAATATGATGTAAAGTTAGTGGCAAAAAAGCAAGAACAATATTCCCTTTTTTCATTTAGCATCAGTTAATTAGTATGTATAGAATGTGACCACAGTCGAGCATCTCTGTTCATTTAAAACCTCCATACATGATCATCGATGAAAACATGGTGTATGTACTGTGACATGACGTTCTATGAATGATCTTTACCATATCTTGGATATTTAATGCCTGGGGAGGGAGTTTGGTTACTTTTTTTACTCAAGGGTTGATTTTGTTGTTGAATCATTTGTTTTATCATTTGTGTTTCTCTGTACCCAGGCAGCCTTTTCCTTGTAGTGAATGTTTTATTTCTCTTTTGACCATGCATATTTTGTATGGGTTCACAGAAATTTTTACAGAAGAAAAAAAATCAAATGAGTACTTGTCTTAATAAAAAGATATCAATGTTTGAATTGGCCTGTGTGTTGTGTTGGACAGCTAACGTCGTATCACTTTGTTGGGTCAGAGCAGGAGGAGACAGCAGAGTTTACGTACTATGTATCAAGGCTTGAAGGAGAAGCTTGATTTGAACCTTCATCTTGAAGAGCTGATACAAGTGAAAAAATAAGAAGGATGCTGAGGTAAAACTACTGCACCGGTGTGGGGAGGAAGCAGCAGCAGTCTAAACTCCCAAGAGTTACTGACACATTCAACATGGTACAGTTGCAAATTCAGTCCTATTCAGTTCAATGCAGTTGTATTTGTTCACGTTTACAATTGTTTCAATGGATTTTACAGTCTGTTCGATACTACACCCTCTGTTAGACCCTCGGTCAGTCATCAGTCAGGATGAAGGGGAAGAAATTACACAATGAATATTGTAACATTGAAATGTTGACAGGCTCAGTTGCAGCTGTTATGAATTCTGGACGGACCCGGAGATCTTAGTCTTTTGACAAGTTTTGATAGTTGTTAAAAGGACCAAGACCGAATGTATAACCATGAGCTATAATGTAATCATGTCTGTCGCTGAAAGCAATTCATGTCAGGTAAAGTTCAATAACATTATTCACGTTTTAATGGACTTAGTATAACCTCTGGCTGATATGATCATTTTGTTGAGCAACACAAGCTGTAAGCACATTATGAATTCATGATGGGAACATATGTCTCAGTTGGGTGCTACTTATTTAATTTAAATACTTACTACGGTTTGCTTCCTGGCCTGGTATCTTAAATTGGTCACTCTAAAATTGTCCTTAGGTGTGTCTGTGAATGGTTGTCTGTCCTTCATGTGGCCCTGTGATGACTTCTTTAGTTGGTGGATTGAGGTTGATGGGATGTAGAACTTGTCTTGACAGATTAAATGATATGGGAATAAATGGTGGGTGAAAAAAGACTACAAGCTCTGTGTATCTCCTCATACAAGTCATGCTTCGCCTATTCATTGGGTAACAAAGCACATTTTCATTCCATTTTTATAAAACAAAAAATGCTCATCCACAACCTGCTTAGCATTTCAAAGGAGTCATGCAAAACAAGATATTATTTATGGTTTGAAAAACTCATAGTTCAAGCTTATTAGTTTATTTCCGTGTGAGGGACTGTTTCACTCACTGTTGGACTTTTAGCAGCTTTTAGAAGTGAAACAGACTCCCTAGGTTCTGCAGAACAGTACACAAGCATGTATATTGTTCTTGTTGAGAGAGGTTGAAGGCTGGAGGCAATGACACCTCAATATGGAAAGTATGACACAACCTGAGGGCAGCTAATTTTGAGGCCAGGTTTCAAAAAAGTACATTTACAGGATGCATTTGGATGATTGTCCTCAACGATGCAAAAAACATTTGCACAACAAAGCATCTCCGTGTGGGCATGGCCAAAGAGAGCAACAGAGACAAGCAGACAGAGAGAGCCAGGTAGAGAGACATAACGGAAAAAGAGGAGCAAAGGAAAACATCAGGGAGAGAAGAGCTGTAGAGAAAAAAAATGGCAGACAAAATCGCTAGAGTGAGGCACATGGGACCTTTTAAATTTTACTTTATTTTAAAAAGGGACAATGTACATCAATCAACATTTCCATGACAGAAAGAAAATGTACCTGAGTTCCCTAAAGACTAGTTTTCATTGGTAGGCCCTTCACCAGATGTTAATAGACATTATAAGCTCAAAAGTAAAATACATTGTGTGAAGTGGCATCATAACACCAGTCTCACTGGTGAGCACACAGCAGACAGGATTCATTCATTCAATCAGTCAAAAGCACAGTCTGTGAAACTCAGTGATGGCAGGGTGGTTGACACCCTACCACTAGGAAACGACTTCAAAATGAAGACTCTAAAATAAATAATGTGAAAAGAGAAGAGGGGTTAGTATACTACTAGTATGTATACTGCAGTTGTTTTTATGACAAATATTTGAGAAATATACTGAAATGATGAGTCTTAATGCAAGTAAGCAGCTGATTTAGAACATTTAGATTTAGAACACTGCTGGAAAATGACACATGGGATTTAATGGATTTACCCAGTGATAGAAAGGCAGCAGGATCTAGATGGGTGTTTAATGTTGAGCATCACAGAGATGGACGAGTGGAGAGATACAAGTACAAACGTTTTGTCATGGGCTGCCCATAGTTGTATGGTGCTGACTATGATGAAACATTTTCACCAGTGAGATTATTCAGCTCAGTTTGTACATTAGTGTCCTTTGCTATCAAAAACAACTTACATGTACATCAGATGGATGTTAACCGCATATCTTAATGGACATCTACAGTAGAGGAAGAAATTTACATGGAGCAACCAGAGGGATACATCAGACCAGGGCAGGAACACCTGGTGTGCAAACTGAAAAGATCAATCTATGGACTGAAGCAGCCTCCTCACAAAGTTTATGAGAGTTTAAACACAGAATTTATGATAGAGTTTATAATTAGGCAATTGGACTCAAACAGAGCACATCTGTGTGTTTGTGAGATCAAGGCAAGAACTTACTTGCTGTTTATGCGGATGATTTAATTCTGATAACGGAATCAACTGAAAGCATGAATGAGTTGAAAATGGAAGATGAAAGACATGGGTGAGCTGTCCTATATCCTAGACATCTCTGTACATCCAGACAAAGAAAATAACTGTGTCTTTCTTCATCAGAAGCATTACATTGAATCAGGTACAGCTGCTGCTTGACTGGCCTTGGCAGCTTGAACAGCAAAATATGGACAGAAGGAGACAACAGGTAAAGAGGAGATATTCAAAGAACCTACGAAGACACACCAGTCTAAAGTATGGAGATATATCAGATTTGTTCAGAAGGAAGATGGAAAAGTTGACAGGACATCAGCGATTCACAGTGCTGCTGTAGGTAAGAGTTAATTGCCGGGTAGGTGTGTGTTCAGTCAGGGTAATCACCGGGTAGGTGTGTGTTAAACGTGTTTAAGGCACTTCATGGCAGAAAACCTTCCAACGCGAAGCGGAGAGTTCTTCACCCTCTTCATTTCTGTGGAAAAACCTGTGACAGTGTCAAAAAATGTCTGCCTTGTCAGCCTTGAAGTCACTGACAAGGAATTTTCATGAGCCACACAGTTGCTGTAGGAATATTGGGACCTCAGTAATTTCTCAGTTTGAGTCTCACTTATTGATTAGCTAATCAAAAGTTGTTTTGATTAGAGTGGCATTGAATAGGCCATCTGCCTGCAAGGAATGTCATCAGCTTGAATTAGTTTAAATAAAATTTCATTTGGGAAGATGGGGATAAAGTCCTTTGTTTTGTTTTATGTGTGTCTCCTTCATGGTCTGGAAATGCTTTTCAAGAGTTGCAGATTCAGTAGGCTTGAATATGGAGATGTTTGATGTTCCTTTCAATTTTTTCAGCTGTGCTGAGGATCCACTTTATGCTTGGTAAAATGGTTTTCTTCTGGTTTTCTCACAGCAGTTCATATCAGAGATGAGGACAGCGACCAACAGCGAAGAATCTTGTGCAATTGCTGTGCAAAAAATGAAAGCCTATATCTGAGTTGTGTTGACACACTCTCACTGTGTCATTGTTATACGAGCAAAACAAAACTGTGTACAACATGGAACAAAAGAGTGCAGTTAAAGGTAACAAAAACCTAGTAAATATGGCAAAGTGACCTAAATAATTACAGTGAAACACAAACATATCTCTTTCAGGGGCTGTTATACATTGTATATTTTCATTTTGTCACTTTTGCAGGCTGAGTGTCTTGTCAAATACCCATTAGAGACTGCTCAGCTCTCCCAGCTGTGGACCCAGGAGGATGTCGGCGATTGGGTCCCTCTGGTCAGGCTCAGCTCTCCCCTGGCCGTAGTCCATGATGAGGACCTTCTCTCCTGGAGAAAGAGGGTATATGGTACTTGAATATGCTTACAGCTTATAGTATATAATATACTATGTAACTGATAATATACTAGCAGTAAATATGTACTTTTTATTTATATTATAATATACTTATACTTTGTCATATAATTACAGGGTTTATATAGGCTTGATCCCAATTTTTTAGTCTTTTCTTAAAACTTGACTTTTTCATTGTTGCAATTAGATATGGGGGAGATGGTTCCAGAATGTCACCGCTCTATACATCACTCTTTTTTTTAATGTGTTGGTTTTGGGTATAGGCCAAGTAAAGTGATTACCCAGGGCCAGTCTTGTGTCATAGCTGTGTCGATCATTTGTTGGTAAATAAACTAGGTTTGTACAAGGTACATACTGTATGTTTTTGAAAAATAGAATAAGGCTGCATGTTAGCTTATCAGCTTGGCATGCGTGCTCTCAACACTGCTTCTGATAGAGCATGTTTACCACCCTGATCTGTCTGAATTACTTCTGCTGCCCCAAACCGACTGAACATTCTATGGTTTCCGCCTCCTGGTTCGGCAAACATATGCCTCGGGCCACTTAAAATTTAAAAAAATAAAAAAAGTCCCATAAGGTTGAAGCAATTCCCTTTCTCTGAGCACTAAACGGTCTGAGGACATCAATCCCTACTCTCTCCATGGAACCTCCCACCGGAAACTGCTAGAGTTGGGCATGAGATCTGCGCATGGGGCCCTTCTTTGCTGTGCAGCTGTCACAGCGACGGCAATAATCTTCCAGATCCCATCAATACTGGCCCCCAGTATAATCCCTGACCGAGGCAGCAGAGCGTCTTACAGACCCTGCAGTGGCCAGAGCCTGGACTTCCGTACATCGCCTGGAGCACCATCCCCATAGGGTCTTTGGCACCACCACCTGCCACCGGCTCTCACCCGTAGCAGGTTCTTTCCACACCCCCTCTGTAGCAGTAATGCAGCCGCAAGGCGAACATCGACCAGAGTTCCTTAGAACTGAGAATACATCTCGACTTCCTGCCACAATGCCCTGTGTTGTGGTGCCACCGATTTAGACACTTAGTCTGATGTTGTTGTCCTCTTCCTGCTTGCGTATCCACTCAGCTGCATCTACAGATATTCACATATCACCTGAGGTTGCAACCGCTCACCTTCCTGCGTCTCCTTTTTCTCACAATAGTGGCAGCCATCAGCACCGGCGGAAAAGCGTGTCTGCGTTTCCATGTTGTGCCTGGTCTGTAGACCATTATGAAGTCAGACGCCTGCAGTTCTGCAATCCAGCACGCCAGCTGGCCGTCTGGTTCCTTGAAGATCATGAATCACTGAAAAGGCTGAGTGGTTTGGTCTGGAGGATCTTGAACTGGCACAGGCCCCCATTGGTGATGAAGGCTGTCTTAGGTCTCGCATCCGGGGCAAGGGGGACCTGCCAGTAACCACTGCAGAGGTCTAATGCAGAGAATGAGGAGGACCCCGCCACCGTGTCCAAGGCCTCGTCGATACATGGAAGGGGGTAGTAGGGGTCCTTTTTGGTCACTTTGTTGAAGGGTCTGAAATCCACACAGGGACAACAGTGTTGGCTGGTGTAAGGCTCAATGAGGCCAGCCCGTTGCATCGCCTGCATCGCGGCTGCTTGCCTAGCCAAGGAGAGGTGTCGAGGTCTCATCTTAATAAGTAGTGCATCTCCATTATCAATGTGATGTTGCATGAGGTCTGTTCAGCCTACATCATCCTCTGACAGTGAAAAACAGTCTGTGAACTCCAGTAGGAGCTGCCACAACAGCTCCTGTTCACTGAGCATCTGTGCATCACAGTTTTTTCTGCCACACCTCCCTCACCGCCAGGACCCTTTCCCCCCCCCACCTGTGCAGTGCAGAGACCATGAAGGGTGGCTTTGGTGGTCCATCTGGTGAGGTGGAGGGCGGCATGGGTGGTGCAATAGGGAGGTTGCAGCAGTTAGCCATGGGTGTAAATCCATGGCAGGTGGCCACGTCAGTTGCTGTCTCGGCAGGTGGCGGTGCAATGGTGTGGGCCAAGGAGCAGCCTGGCTGTGTCAGCCGCCTGGTCACATCTGGACAATGTGACCAGCTGGAAAAGTGTTCCCCTCCTGGTGTCATAAATGCCCTAAGGGGATCCAGCTCCAGTATAGTCTTCCAGATCAACAACCCCCACTGGGCAGTGAACCGTCGCCTTTGACTCCTGTGTCCACCAGAGCAGACCAGCATCAACCCCTCAATTGTTGAATGCCAGCAGTCCTCTTTCTAGGTATGCCTCACAAGGTGCTCCCGTTGACTGTCGACATCAACTGCTGGCCATGATGTCCGCTCTGGATTGAAGAGCGCCGCTTTCCCGCTTGCATCAGGTTGAGACAGCCTGTCTCCTGGTTACTTTGTAACTCGTGCTTCCGTGTTGGACAGGAACAGTTTCTGGGGGGACAACCCTCAGCCCGACCATCCGCCCAGAGGCCCGCCACACACCGGCACAGCCCATGCCCCCTGGGCCACAGCAAGCCACCCACATCGGACACGGCCCCTGCAGTCCACCGGTAATACAACACACGCCACGCCACCAGTACCAAGCCAACCAACTAAATCCCAACATTGCAAATTCACTGTACGCAGGGTGAAGTGGGGGGCCGAACCGCAGCGACCCCCACCCGCCCCACACGAGCAATACGTCCGAACACCAAGATAAGATAAGATAAACCTTTATTAGTCTCAAAGTGGAGAAATTTATGGTTTACAACAGCAACATCAGCAGCACACAGCAGAAAAATATAGTCAGATACAAAATCTAAAAAGAATTAAAAATGAAAGTAAAAAAATTAACTTGACTGTACACAGTATAGGATACTATATACTATATACATTATACATTCATGCACACATCCATCCCCGCTACCTATGTAAAAAAAACTATGTACATATAAGTACCCACAATATGTGTGACTTGTATATCAACATACATAGGTAAATTGGCAGATGCAGCAGGAGTCAAAGTGTCAGTTGTGCAAATGAAAGTGGCAGTGACAGATTCAGACATGTTTGTTGAATAGTCTGACAGCAGCCAGCAGAAACAAACGGCGGTACCGCTCCTTCCTACAGCGCAGGTGTAACAGTCTCTGGCTGAAGGAGCTGCCTAATGCTGTCAGAGTGCCCTGGAGGGGGTGGAGGGTCTGGTCAACATAGCTGTTAGCTTTGATAGTGTCCTCTTGTTGCCCACCTCCTCCAGAGTGTCCAGGGAGCAGCCCAGGACAGAGCTGGCCCTCCTGACCAGCCTATCCAGTCTCTCTCTGTCCCGGGCTAAGATGCTGTCTCCATAGAAGATGGCTGAGGCCACCACAGAGTTGTAGAAGGTTTTAAGGAGTGTCCCCTGAACTCCAAAAGACCTCAGTCTCCTGAGCAGGAAGAGCAGGCTCTGACCCTTCCTGAACAAAGCGTCCGTGTTGTGTGTCCAGTCCAGTTTGTTGTTGAGATGAACCCCCAGGTACTTATACGAGGTCAGCATCACTATGTCCGTAGCTTGGACGTTCATCGGTGCAGGTGGAGAATGTTGTTTCCTACAGAAATCCACCACCAACTCCTTGGTTTTCCCTGAGTTGATCTGGAAGTGGTTCTACAGGCACAAGTCTACAAAGTCCTTCGTCAGTCCCCTGTACTCCCGATCATCTCCATCCGTAATGAGACTGACTATTGTGGAGTCATCAGAAAACTGGGGAGCTGTAGTGGAAGTCTGACGTGTAGAGGGTTAACAGGAATGGAGCCAAGACAGTTCCCTGCGGCACCCCGGTGCTGCAGAGAATGTCTGTCTAACCCTGGATTTACACCGGCTGCGTGTGCGTTGCGTTGCGTCTCCGATCCGTCTTTGCTCCGTCAGCGCGCTCCGTCCATTTACACCGGATGCGTTTCTACTGCATCGTGGCTCCGGTCCGTCAGTCACGTGACCGACAAGTTCCCGCGGTGAAAACACGTATAATCGCGCAAAACTACATGTATATGTGATAAATCCAGGAAGAAACACAAGTGTCTCCGGGTGGAGAAGCAGAGGAGAGCAGAGTGCTTTTACCATGGGAAAGTAGCTCGTTAGTAAATAAATACTCGTAATAAATGTACTGTGATGAAAGTACTGGTGAAATAGTGTGAAATACGATCTGGCGTCAACGTCGAGCGTTTTATTGTGAAAAGTAACCGGATATTTATTTTGTTTCTGTGTTGGACTTCCTGCCGCTCGATAGATTTTGTGCCAAATTTATGCGTCTCAGCTCTGGCATCCGTCAGAAATAGAACCTCTGCGTATTTGCGACGCAGCGCTCCGGACTGACAGAGCTAAGACGGAGCTGAGACGCAACGCAACCCAGTCGGTGTAAATGGACACATTGACTAGAATGGAAACGTATTTGATCCAGCGCCGTGCCGGATCGGAGATGCAACGCACACACAGCCAGTGTAAATCCAGGGTCACTGCTCTTTGTCCACACATAGTGTGGCCGGTTTGTGAGGTAGTGTGTAATCCATGTGGTGAGGTGGTGGTCCACTCCGGCACGTTGCAGCTTGTCTCCCAGCAGGATGGGCTGGATGGTGCTGAAGGCACTGGAGAATTCAAAGAACATGATCCTCACAGTGCTCCCAGCCTTCTCCAGGTGAGACAGCGATGAGTGGAGGAGATAGATGATGGCATCCTCCACTCTGATGCCGGGCTGGTAGGCAAACTGCAGCTGGTCTAGGGATGAGCTCACCAGTGGCCTCAGACAGGGGAGGACAAGTCTCTCCAGAGTCTTCTTCAGATGAGACTCAGCATCACCGGCCTGTAGCTGTTGAGCTCCTTTGGATGTGGGGTGGG
>CAAKHB010007678.1:22190-32908 GCA_901007665.1 Aeoliscus strigatus
TTACAGATCTGCCTTGGAAATCTTGACATCATCCACACACACCGGCTCGTTGTTGGGCGTCTGCAGACTGATTCGGGTGAGGTAGGAGCAGTGTGACTGCTGGAGGTGACCACCCCTGGAGAAGACGGAAAGAATTCCAGTCAGGTCCGCCCCCACGTCTCATTTAGGTAACAAAAGCACTGAGAATTCAGAAATGCAAACAAGACACTTAACTGAACATAGAAGGTGAGTCATTTCAAAATAAAACGGGAAGTAACCAAAGCAGGATTCAACAGAGTTTGTCTCGCCTGAAATTAGGAAACCTGCAGAACTCACATCACTTACACTTAAACTTCATGGATGTTTCATTGGACTTCTGTCACTTTTACTACAGTAACGTATGCATCACAGATCGCATCTATAAAAATAAAAAGACAGAGGAGAGGGATTAAACTGAATGAAGAGCTGAAAGGAAATAAATAAAACACCAGGAGACAGAGGCCAGAGGGTCAGTGATATTTATACACACGCACACACGGAGTTACAAGGTCCACTGAGCTCTGTATCTTCTGAGTTCACAGGAGACTGATAGAGGTTAAGAGGGAACATGTGACTGTGTGTGTGTGTGTGTGTGTGTGTGTGTGTTCTACCTCCCATACAGACCTGAGGAAGTGGTTAATGTGGGATAAGTAGAAGGTTATGTCAACATTCTGTCTATCGATTTATCACCGTAACCTTTTCACTCACAACCTTTTTAGCTTCCATCACTTCATCTCTCCTTTCCTCTCCTCTCCTCTCCTCTCCTCATCCCATCTCATGTCATCTCATCTCTCCTCTCCTCCCCTCTCCTCCCTTCTCTTCCAATCAATTACCGGCATGTAAAAACCACCATTAATATGTTGGCACACTCGTTGAATAATTAACATCAATCAGACCCTCAGAAATAAACCGTGTTCAAATCTCCATTCATTGACACTGCAACACCTCCTGCAGCAGCTGAGTCAGACGTTTCTCTGCTGAGTCAGCATCGTTCGTTCTGTGTTAATGAGGTGACATGTTTTATGAGCTTTTTATTAAAGATCTCCTCTCGGCTACGGGGCAGAATTAGATGTCAGGACCTGTTGAAAGTAAGCTTTGGACAGATAGTGAATGTCTTTTGGGTCAACAGGCTGTTTTTGGAACGTAACTTTCAGTTTGTTTCAACATCAGAATATTAATTCCCAATTCCCAATTCAGACTTATACCTCACCATTGTTCTCAACAGCTTCAATAATACTTGATACTTGGAAAAATACAGTGAACCAAATAATACAAAAACATTCTCTTCAGAAAAACAAAAGTAAAGTGCAAAATTAACGATTCAAGAGTCCAAAATACAAACTTAACACTGTAATCAGAACACTACAGATTCCATTAACACTCATAGATCTGTCAAATCTAAGACACATTCATTGATAGCGTTAGCTTAAATACACTGTATAATAAAACTCAAAAGTTACGTCAGGTACACTCAAAACGTTGCAAAACATGTCACTGGCAGTTCTCATTATTTTAGCATCATGACGATGTTTAGAAATAGTTGTATAAATACCCGTGAAAGACGAGGAACAGACTGTGTTGTGTTGCTTTGCTCTGCCAGCAGGTGACTGACTGCGCATGCGTGTGGCCAAGACTCTACTGTGTTCCTCCGACGTTTCACAGGAGCGCAGGAGCGCCATCTAGTGACTTGGAAGTCAAATGGTTGTGGAATCACACAGAAAGGTGTCAAATACTGTTAGCGTAGTTCTGATAAATCTTTTTTTTTAAATGCGGGTGTATGTTTTAGTTCAAAAGTATAAATAGAGGCAGTTTCTGAACCTTCCACAGGAGGAAGGCACATAATATGACAAATGTGGACTCCAAAGGGCAGAGGTTCCAGGCATGGGCATCTCCTGCCACATCCAAATGAACACACAGTTGGATATTTTACTTTGTCCTTATCGGTCTGACCAAATGAAAACTGACACTGACGATGACATTGTAGTGCCTGGGGAGCGGTGTGGGTCCTGACCTTCACCTCTGGCGTCTGGGCAGTGCGGGGGTGTGAGTGAGGTGTAAATTCTTGTCTCGTAGGTTTTGTCTTCTCATCCGTCTCTTATCCCTGGCTGACTCCTCCTCCTCTTATCTCAGCTTCCCCTCCACCTGCTTCCCTCTCTTCTTCTCTCCTCCTTTCTGTGTGTGTGTGTGTGTGTGTGTGTGTGTGTGTGTGTGTGTGTGTGTGTGTGTGTGAGGGGTTTATAAAACACTACAGTGGTGGTTTGATGCGACATCATCGTCATGTTGTCAAATGACTGACGTCAGTTGACTTCAGAGCTCAGAACCTTCGTGTGTGTGTGTGTGTGTGTGTGTGTGTGTGTGTGGGGGGGTGTGGGTGTACTTGCCACTGCAGCAAATGAAAAAAACAAGACAAGAGGAAAGAAGAAGAGCTGTAAATGTTGCTGAGCACACAAAAGAAAACAGACACACACAGAGTCTCTCCTCCTTAATTAGAGTTTCTGCTGCTCCTTCTTCTGTCGGAGAACAAAAGCGGAACCTTTTCTGCGTCTGTCTTTTTAAAATATTTCCCTTATCATCGTCACCTTCCACGTTCACTCTCATCCAGTTTGCAGCGTACGATGTCGCTGCGGCAGAATTTTAATCTCCTGTGTGACTTTGTCAAAAGTACCTCCAAAGTATCGAAACACAAAAAACATGAGCACACTGTGGATGTCATCCCCGGCCCCCGTCTGTGGAACGCGGCAGCTGACGGCAGCTCATTATGGTGGAGATATACATACCGTCCCACCAACCTGGAGGGAGACTTCTCATGCTTTATGCTGAAATACCACAACTATCATAGGACACTCGGACTCAGCGGGACAGAACATGTACGCCGGAAGGCACTAACACACACACACACACACACAAACGCACTCACACACATCACAACTAAAATCAATAAAAATAATAATGCATCCATTTTGATTTGACTGATTCGAGATTTTCTGGACACTCAAAGACACTGAATCCATTGTTCATTCACTGATGGTGGTGGGCCACATCCGAGACCACCACCTAAAACACAGGCCAGTGTGGCTGGAGTGATCAAAGGTTGCGTCCCTTGACGACACGCCACCTTGGAGGATGTCTGATATAAAACCGTGAAAATGTGCTGCTGTGTGAACAACCACCGGGACGTTTCCCATGTACTTTGAATTAAGTGCATTATTCTGTCAAACTAAAACCTTGTGTGATTGACAACACCGTCTGAGGACTGCCCCCCTCCCCACCCCCCGCCACCACCGCTAAAGGGCCAACGCAGGTTTATGGGTGAGACATTGCAGGGCTAACCTTGCAGTCGTCACTTCCAGGGTTGATAAGACCGTGACGTGCTGCTGGAAAGTTTGCAGAGGTGCACTTTACTCTACGGCTGTGACACTGACTTCAGCTTCTGTCAACGAGCAAACGATGGCGTTTCTCTGAAGGTGAGACGCCGCCACGTCCATGTTCAGGTCACCTCTGTCGACCGTGTGTGTGTGTGTGTGTGTGTGTGTGGTGCAGCCTCTTCTAATCACTGTCTCTGGACCCCACTGTGGACTGCAGGTCTCAATTAATCACCATGACAACCAATGACACTCATTGAGAGTCCTGCTGTCTGTCATTCACAAATAATTCATGTGGCTGCTCCACCAGAGAGACAAGTTAAAAATGTCCGTGCCCTCAGCGGGTTTTGTTACCATGACACTCGCTGGCAGGCGAGGGGCAGGACAACGTGAAAGCACGGAGGAGATGAAAGAGAGGAGAGGCAGGGACTGAGAGGTGTGGGCTAACATGTCAAGTGCAATCAGCTCGCGAGGGTTTTAATCCTTTGTCCAAACCTCATTCTTGAAAAGCAGCGGAGGGACACCTCCCAACAGTTACATTCATCCCCAATTTAGGAATCACTCGCTCTCCGTCTGTGCCTGAGCGCTTTCATTAACTTCCTACTTTCTGCGCGCTAGTCGTGTCGCTTTGCTTCAATCTGAGCACTTATTGAGTGGACGTGCCGGGCTCATCACACCGAATCACTTTCAGGCTGTGATGTAGAACAAACTGCAGCGAAGTGATTTCACTCATTCATTCATTCATTCATTCATTCATTCATTCATTCATTCATTCATTCATTCATTCTCTGGTCACGGTTGTCAGAGCCGATCCCAGCTGTCAACGGGTGGACGTCAGGGTGCGACCTGGACGAGTCACCCGCTCATCGCAGGGTCGACGTGAAGGACAGACAACCATTCACACTGACATTCACACCTACGGGGGACTTACAGTGACCTGTTCACCGCCGCATGATTCTGGAGGTGGGAGGAAGCTGGAGTACCAAGAGAAAACCCACACAGTCAAAGGGAGAGGATGTAAAATCCACACAGAAAGATCCCCAGGCCAGGAATGGAACCAGCGACCTTCTAGCCACGAGGAGACGGTGCTAACCACTGTTAGCGGTTTTGTCCTCTGTATGACCCATTTTGGTATTTTTGGGACCTCTGGATTTTGCTCGTTCCCTGTCTGCTTTGTTTGCCTGCTTCTGATAGACCTCTTGGCTTTATGACTATTGTTGCATCCTTAGGTTTAAGGAGCTTGTGTGGCCCCGATTCTCATACCCGTTCATCATACCCGTGTGTATATTGACAATAAAATCATTCTAATTGTTTCAACTGAGCTGAGACGGCATCAAGAGAGCATCAGTTCTTTGCTTTTCACTTTGATATGAGGTCAGTTGAGGTCAGGGCACATCGGCGGTGAGCCATCGCCGCTCTCACACACTGACGCTCTCACACACAAATCTGTCAAACTCCGTTCCTGCTGCAGGTTTGAGGTGTTTGGACGGTGACAAACTGCTGAAAGCAGCTGCACAATAAATTTGTCAGCCTGGAAACTAATGGGCCAAAGTGACGCAGCAGCAGCCCGGGACGTGAATCACAGCTGCGGAGTTTATGACGTCCATCAGTTGAGTGCTGAGCTGCCTTTTAATTCCAGACCCTCAAGAAGAGCGACGCCAACACATTTCATTCCAACCCGTCAGATAACCGCCGCTCACAGGACGTCTCCCGGGAGAAACCTTTGCGTCTTTCATACGGCGGCCTGAGCTGAGCGTCTCCTTGGTGACGGACATGTTTGTTTCCTGCAGGACGACCACACGTCTCAGACTGCATCACTTTTATGGATGAAATATGAGGTTAGAAATATGGAAGTGATGTGATAATAAACAATAAACTTTAATATCTCATAATGTTTTCAGTGTTAAAGTGATATATTCAATGCATGCACATTGACCCATACCCTATAATGATTATTGCTGAAGAAGTGAGGATGACAGGTTACCATATATAGTTCAGGGTAAAGCGTGTGTACGTGTATGTGTATGTATGTATGTATATTTATAGTGCATATATAAATGAGCAAATGATGTGCTGATTCATGAAATAACAGGTAGAATAAGTTGCAACAAAAGGCTAAAAACAAGTTTTAAAGCGTCAAGTGTTGTGTAGATGGTCTGGTCGTTGTGTGACAACGATCGAGGACGTCATGAAACAGCCGCAAAATCTCAGCTTCCAATTGAACTGCAGCTTTGCACAGCTTTTACAGATTGTGATTAAAGGAGCATTTCAAAGGCTGAAACAGATTACTAATCAGTTTCAAATGTGAAACATAAATGCTTATGTGCAGAGCAATTGTTTTTTTTTAAGTTTCCTTGATATGTTTGCTGAAAAAGTTCTACTGGTGATGAGATAAGGCAGAGATCATCAACGAAAACATGGAACTAAAATAAAAACTTCATTTAGTCAGGAGATAATGAGTTTTTCTCTCTGGATCTCCGTGACTTCAAGGACTGAATAAAAGATTGATGATTCTGCCATCAATATTTATTGATCTTCAAAGGGCCGAGAGGAGTCTCACATGTGACAACTTATAAAAGTTTAATCCTCCAATCAAAACTGCTTCTGCCTCCTTCAGAAGTCTGATTATTGTCGCACACGCACGCGTGTGCACGCACACACAAATGACCCTTTGACCTTCAAATGCAAACTCACACACATCAGCTTTTGTATTAAATGTTCTTACGAAGTCACAGTCAGCTATGTGATGGTCAGATGGTGTTTTAAAGTTCTAACTTCAGGTCACATGGACAGAAATTAACACTGAAGACAAACTCAAAAAGACTCATCTGTTGTGAAGTCACAATATGCACAGGACACACAGAGAACTGCAATAGTGTTTCTCTCAGACCCTCACTGCAGAAAAATAAAAAAAATCCCCCAAAAAGTGTATAAAATAGTGCAAACATGTATGTTACACCACAATCAAGAACATACACGGAAAAAGACAAAGATCCTTAGTTCCTCTGTCCTTACACCCTCAATCCTCAGAACCTCTGTCCTACTGTCAGTAAACAATAGAACTAGTAGGATGTTTTCAAAGATGGAACATTCAGCACACTGTCGAGACATCCTCACTGTGACACATCGAGCTGTGAGTCGGTTTCAGGCGAATCATTTGATTTGGGGTTCTGCCAGTCCAGAGTCCCCATCCCATTTGTTTGCGTTATATTAAGAAGATCTAAATCAAATCTAATTTTCATAACAGACCTATGTGAGTTCCTCGTCGTCCTCGTAATTCAAATAAATCACTTTAAGAATGAAGCACACGACTCAGCCTCACTGATTCATAGCGTTTTGGTTGGAGAACCGAACCAGAGTTTGCCACCTGATTCGGATCCAGACCAACTGTTTTTGGACGATTCTGCCTATTTAGTGCATACTTGAGTGTGATAACTGTTCACACCTGACAAAACGGCCTGCACCAAGCTGGAAAAACGTACTCCTGTTGGATGTGCACGTGTGAAAACAGCCCAACCTGTGATCATTTCCTGCAGTGAGACTCCATCCCGTCTCATCTCACTGCACCTTTTGCAAAGGCAATTAGAGAATAGTGCAGGAGTGCACTTTCACTAAGTAAGAACTTAACTCTCTCCTTCCACCTGCTCCCCGGGGTCAAACTAAGAGAGAGAGAATGTTTGTGTGCTAATCTTGCATCTTCATTTGAAAGTCTCAAAGTGCTGGTTTGGCTGTTTCGGGGAACGTGTGAGGAGGTGGAGGAGGAGTGAACGACAGGGAACATCTTCTCCGTCCTGCAGGACTGGAAACACATGTGATGGTTTTACAGCTGACCAACGTTCTCAACTCATCACATTAGAAACTTGCTCCGACGCGCCCACCGGCACAGGAGGGGCGAGTAATTAGAGCTGGGAACAATAAATATTCCCATGTACACACAATGAGGTGAAACACACACTCTGTCCTCTCGGAGGGCGAAAAGAGCTGGTCTGTGCAGAACCAAGACTTATTACCAGAAACACTCACTTCAAGGAGGAGGAACAGTGGGATGAAGACAGGGACGGAGGGAGAGCGTTGTGAATGCAATAACAGTTTTAATGGCCATGAGGATATTAACATGGCATGGAGGCCGTCTCAAGGGCGTGGGCAGCGTAAACTAGAACCGTAGGAAAGATGAATGACAGGTGTGTTGTTGATGCCACGACAACACACCTGGCGTAGATTATCCAGGTGAGAATAATCAGGATTTTCCCGATTATTTATATTTTGGAGGAGATATTTATACATATACATATACAGTATATACTTGGGTTGTTTGCAAACTACCCGTGTTTTCAGATAATGTGCAAAGCTACTACAGATAACGTTAGCTAGCTAGCACAGAGGGACTAAGGACAAAGGACAAGGACAGAGGGACTAAGGACAGAGGGACTAAGGACAAAGGATGTAAGGACAGAGGGACTAAGGACAAAGGATGTAAGGACAGAGGGACTAAGGACAAAGGATGTAAGGACAGAGGGACTAAGGACAAAGGATGTAAGGACAGAGGGACTAAGGACATAGGATGTAAGGACAGAGGGCCTAAGGACAAAGGATGTAAGGACAGAGGGCCTAAGGACAAAGGATGTAAGGACAGAGGGACTAAGGACAAAGGATGTAAGGACAGAGGGACTAAGGACAAAGGATGTAAGGACAGAGGGACTAAGGACATAGGATGTAAGGACAGAGGGACTAAGGACAAAGGATGTAAGGACAGAGGATGTAAGGACAGAGGGCCTAAGGACAAAGGATGTAAGGACAGAGGGACTAAGGACAAAGGATGTAAGGACAGAGGGACTAAGGACAAAGGATGTAAGGACAGAGGGCCTAAGGACAAAGGATGTAAGGACAGAGGGACTAAGGACAGAGTATTGTATTGTGTACCTGAATCGGGTTGAAAATGAAAAAGGAAACATCGTCATCATGTCGGAGGCCTCAAAGCTCCTGGTTTCGTCAGTGTTTCACTGCGAGGAGGAAAGAAATGCTCTCCTCTCCATTTCTGCCTGACTTGACACACACACACACACACACACACACACACACACACACACACGTCAGAATAGGGCTTTCTGCACCAGTGAGTGGTTTCAGTGAGCAGACATGACGTGTGTGTAACGTGTTTGTTCTGTAAAGCAGAAATAAAACTGGGATAGCAAGTTAATGTGTGATGTGTGTGTTCATATCAGAGAGAGAGTGAGAGAGAAATCAATTTAATTTTTGCCTGTGTGCTCTCAGGTGATACATTTGTAAAATTGTGTCCATGTTTTCTTTCCTGAAATTTTCTTGTGCTGCCTCATTGTCTCCCTTCAGCACTTTGATCATCCCTCCATGTCGCTTTAGATATTAAATTTGGAATGTCCAAACATGTCCACGGCAGACACGAATGAGACGTCAAAACAGGGGTGTCCAAACCTGTCCTGCAGGTTCTGGACGTCACCCTGCCCCCACACACCTGATGCACATCAGCAGCCCATCGTCAGGTGTCTGCAGAACTTCCCAGAGACTGATTCAGTTGAGGTAGGAAGCAGGGTGACGTCTAAAACCTGCAGGACAGGGGGCCCTCAAGGACTGGTTGGACACCCCTGTGTTAAAACATCACTGGGTAAAAGCTGTAAGTGTAAGCGTATGAAATAAAATAGCAGACACGAAGAGGAAGCAGCCGAGCGTGAGGAACTCTTCCATTTCACTTCCTAAATTTGACTCCCTCGGATGTTTTCCCGCTTAACTGTCCTGGTACGATGCCAAGTGAGGTTTTATCCATTATGTTCTCTGCAACAACACAGTCCGGTGCCGTTGCAGCTGAGAAGGCAAATAGATGTGGACATGTTTCGTTTCAGATGGTGCATTAGGCTACGTGGACGTACTTCCAGAAATCTAATTCACAGAACTGCTTGGTGATGCAATAAAACCTGAGATCCTTATCCCAAACTTTAGCTACTTCGTCATCAGATTGTGGAGTAACAAACTGCTGGATTCGCTGTGGCGCTCAGTCATGGACAAGAAAGAGGTTAGCAGGAGGGAACGGATCGATAGGTCTTTGAGCAGGAGACGTGAGTGAGTGAGTGAATGAGTGAGTGAGTGTGTGAGAGAGCCAACAGATCACAGGAATCCACTTGTTCATGACAAGTAATCACGCTTGGATGGATCAAACACTGATGGGGAGCTGGACGTCAACTCAGCTCTGACACTGCCTCCATTGTTTTACATACAGTCTATGGTGGTGATGACATGAACCTCTGCAGTGCACATGATCTTCTCCCTGAAAAAACAGAACTTTATGTATTTTAATAACCTTAACTTAACCTAACCTAACCTTACCCTTAAGGCTTAACCAAACTTAACCCTAATCTTAAACTTCACACAAACCTTAATCTTGACCTCACCTACATAAACACAAGCCAAACCTAACCTTAACTTTAATTAACCCTCAGCCTAAACTAACCTAAACAAGTTGACGTTGGTGAGAACGTTATAATCTGCTGCGCACATGATCTTCTTCCCGAAGAATGAGTGTCGTTAAATGAGATTTTCCTGTCGTAACCTAAACCACACGCCCCCTAGTGGTCATATAAATAACAACTAGCTGGTGTCGCAGGTGGTGCTGGTGTCTCGGACTTTAAGATATTTAATATTCTTTAACCTAACCTGACCTTAACCTGAACACGAATCTTAGCCTTGAACTTACTTAACGCTAACCTTAACATTCTCTCATAACATTAACTTAATCTTAACCCAATCTCAACCTTAATATATATTCAATTAGTAAAACTAAAAATAACATTCTTTGAATTTACTATGCTGCCAATAATCGGCAGAACAAATTAGAACAAAGTGGGTTTCCTCTCGAGTAACAACAACAATCACCAATCAGAATACCCACGATGCACTGCGTGTCATCTCTCCACTAGCAGATAGGGGGCGCTTCATTCCAAAACAGGCCTCTGGCTTTGTGCTTCATTCAAATTACATGACACCTGAAAACAACTTTCATCTAAAGGAAGTGTCCCTTTGAGGGGGTGTGGGGGTGCCATGGCGCTCTGGATATTACTGCTCATCGCACCATTAGTACTTAGAAGCTTGTCATGCTGCTGTTCCACATTAAAACAAAAAAATCAATGAATTATGTCCATGAAAATGACGGCGGATGCCCTCCGGGAAAGTTATCATGCTAAGACAGGGCTAATGGCTGCACGTCACCCCTCTCATCAGTCACCTGTAGAAGGAAGGAAGGAAGGAAGGAAGGAAGGAGGGGAGGAAATGAGGAAGGGAGGAGAAACGACGGAACAGTGTCACTGTAGAACC
>CAAKHB010007678.1:46445-59348 GCA_901007665.1 Aeoliscus strigatus
AAGGAAAGAACCTTTTCAGAATGACCTTGAAAAAAACAGTTGACAGAGTGAGTTGTTGCATGTTGTTGTCTGGGTGCACCCCCCCTCCACACACACACACACACACCTTTGAATGTGTGTGTGTGTGTGTTTGTAGGGGGGCGCTGTTTGCTGGCAGAGCACCAGTGTTAATGTGAAAGTATTTTCAGTTATCCTGTGGGGGGGCATAGGATGGCAGGAGTGTAAGTCTGAGGCGTTTGGGTGAGATTGTATAAGATGCTCACAGGTTACATCAATAAAAATGGGAGTGTGTGTGTGTGTGTGTGTGTGTGTGTGTGTGTGTGTGTGTGGAGGTGTGGCGGGCTGAGTCTAATCTTTTACCGTTCCACCTCCACCTGCTGTGTGAAACTTTTTATCACAGCTTTGTTTGGTTACTGGCTCATCTCCAGAGACTCCAGAGAAGATATGACTCCTGTGTTTTCTCTAAAAATACGACTTAGCACTCACTGCTGTTGTTGAGTCTACACACACTCACACACACACACAAGCATCTGCATCTTCTTTGCTGTCCGTCAGAACAGAATGAAACTCTCAACAGCAGTTGATCCAACTGTTGCATTTCAGAGGAGCTGTATTACATTCCATGTCAATCTACAAAGACAGAGACAGAGACAGACAGACACAGACAGATAGAGACAGACAGACAGAGAGTGAGTGAGACAGACAGACAGAGAGAGAGAGAGAGAGAGAGGCAGAGACAGACAGACAGAGAGAGAGAGACAGATGGGACAGGGGAGTGAGATTCAGAGGCCTAGTTAAGTCTGTGGCTTTGTGCTTTATGAAAAGAGTAAAAAAAAGGGACATTAAAAGTCAGCATTTTCCACCACACACACACACACACACACACTGAGCCCCCAGCCTCCTATTATAAGGCTGAGTGGAGAGGAGGAATGGTAGATGTGTGTGTGTGTGTGTGTGTGTGTGTGTGTGTGTGTGTGTGTGTGTGGTTCTGTATTGTTATCTGTCACTCCCACATGTGGAAGAACATTGAAAGTCTAATGTAAAAATGTTACACTGGTATTATCATAGTGACACGACGAGTCATTTGTCACTGAACTGTACAGTGTCGGTTAGGACTCATCCCTCCTGTTGACTGACATGTCAGCTGCTGCTTTGTGTGTCTGTGTGTGTGTGTGTGTGTGTGTGTGCAGCTGTCGCTGGTGTCCGGGGGGATACGTTTAGTGTGTTACGACTACGATCGTAGTAACAGTTGAACTGTAGTATGTTGCTGTCGACAGGAATTTTAATGAATTGAAATCGTTACAACTGTGGGACGCTGGTTGTTTTTGTTTGTCTCGGCCCCCTCCTCCTCGTGTCAGTGCTCCTGCAGGTGAACAACAAAGGGGTTGAACTGCTATAAAAATGTGCAGCTGCTGTTTTATTTGCTGCTAATGACTCGTTTTTTTTACAGTA
The DNA here is from genome assembly GCA_901007665.1 of Aeoliscus strigatus. Taxonomy (NCBI): domain Eukaryota; kingdom Metazoa; phylum Chordata; class Actinopteri; order Syngnathiformes; family Centriscidae; genus Aeoliscus; species Aeoliscus strigatus. The sequence continues at coordinate 47,898 of CAAKHB010007678.1, forward strand.
ATTGTTGTGTCATGTGTTGGTTGATGCTGCAGCACTGACATTCTAATCCACAAAGTACCACATACTGTTGTTTCAGGGCTGAGACCTGGGGCCCATCACTCTAAGCACGTTTAGTGGAAAAAACCCCTGAAACCATCCTGAAACGAACGTGAACAGTAAATGTAAACTGACAAAATTCAACATCTTTAAAGTTTTATATGTTTGAATTAAGTTTATTTGGTGAAACTAAAATGATGGGAAATGCTGCAGTTTTTTCTCATTTAAGGAGTCATAAAAAGAGTTGGACACGATTTGGACCCAAACACAAGAACCAGAACCACACTCAGACGGCGTAAAACAAGATAATTTATGTACAACAGGCAGGACAGAGGGGAACGTGCTGAGCAGAAATAAAACGTTCCTGCTGGTTCCAGGTGACACAGACAGAAGAAGACACGTGAACCAGTAAAATACTGTTTACAGACTAGTGCTAAAAACTCTGAATGACGACCACTAGGGGCACTAGACCAACTGATGCGGTGGTGCGTTCCTCTTGCAGTCTGAGTCAGAATTTGTGAAGTTCCTGTCAGCTGGAGTCTAAAGTATTTTACTGTTTTTCTATCACTCAGGTCTTTTGTGTTCATTTCAATGAATGTTGTTTTACAGTGTAGCTGTACGTGGAACACCGAGGGATGTTTTTTCAGAATCTGAAACGCAAACAACTGGTTTCAAATCCCAATACAACTGGAACGCACCGTGAGCTGCAGGGTGATGATTAGATGACTGGCAGCAGATGTGCAGCCACACACACACACATACACACACACAAGTACACGACAAACTAGCACAAAAGGGAAACACAAGTATGGAAGGAAAACAGGAGCCAAACTATGGATCCTAACAACTACACAACAGACATATACGTAGGTTTATGGACTGCTGCGGCTTGACGTGGATCAAACCTTGTTTTTGTTTTGTGTCAAATGAAAATTCACACATTTCTGCTTTTCTCTTTACGAGAAAAGGAAAGTCTATGTCGTTTTCTGTAGTTTCACAAGCACAGTTTGACCTGTCAGCGCCAGAGCTGTTTACATTCCTGTCTAAACCTTAATACCATGTCCTGTGTGTGTGTGTGTGGAGGGGGGGGTTGTCTTCTGGCGACACCCCACAGCCACATGGGCTTACACACTACACTTCCTGTCGGCGGGAAGATTGTGTTTTTACTGTGACTCCATTTTGGCGGAGAGGGCTAATTCCTGTGCTGTCTGGCTGTGTGTGTGTGTGTGTGTGTGTGTGTGTGTGTGTGTGCCTGATCAGCTTCTTTGGTGTTCACATGGTCGGAGTCACCAGTCGCGACACAGAATTTTTTTAATCCGAAATACGTGCAAATCAGCTGTCTTCAATCCAGAAAAGATGAAACTCATTTCGTTTGTATCCGCAATACTTATAAAGAAGTACACATTAGATACATGTTTTAAAATGATAGTTTTTCCTGGTCGTCAGCAACCTCAGGTTGTCTGCTGATGTACCTGCATTCTTTACGTTATTTACCGCTAATATTTGCTAATATTGCTGGTTATATTGCTGCTAACATTGCAGCTAACATTGTGCACAGCTAACATTGTTGCTAACATATAATAATAAATACAATAAATGTACAAGTGAAAATTAGCAGCACTACTTTGTCCGTGTGTTTTATAAAGATTGAGTTCATATTCTGGTTCGGACGCACTGATCAGTGCTGAAGTTGGTTCCGCTGAGGACGTGAACGCCTCACGTCTGTCCACACTCCAATCACGGCCGTGTCAACAGCAACTCCCACATTGAATATTTGTGGATACACATGGTCGGAGGTTGTGTGTAGGCACCACACACACTTAATCTCACATCGCTGAGGCATTTTCTGTCGAGAAATATTCTGTCAGAAGTATTCCTCTGGTGGTTTCAGCCTGAATGTTCTCCAGCGCTGCAGAAATGCAGTATTGTTGCAGTAATTGGTTGCAGATGTAGCTGTCGGACACTTTTCCCAGTGTTTCACATGCTGAACATTAATATGAGTCAGCAGATCCACTGGTCCCAGTAGATCCAGTCTACATACACTTAATTATTAGCCCCCTATGAATATGCAACACAGCTTTTTCTAGTCTAAACTAATATCCTTTGCTTTTCTACGGAAGCGTATTGCATTCACATGACAAAAAAAAGTTTGTCAAGTGAATGCAATATGCTTCTGTACTTTTACCATGCGTTCACACGTGATGTTTCTGTGCTATGGCTCGAGGACTAAGGGGGGCTAATTATATTGACCCTAGAATATTAGGAAATGCTATGTTGAAAAAAAAAATGGCAAAAATTGTGACTGAGGTTAAAGGAAAACCATCCTGTACAAGCTCAGGAACCTCGGGCAGATCCAAGGCAGCTACGTGTGGATGGCCTTCTGCCTCGAACAGTTGGGGGTGAAACAAACAGGCTAACAAATTAGCAGAGATGGTTGAACAGGACTTGACTAACTTTAGATTCACTGTATAATTCTCACAGACCAACGCGATGTGTCATACTTTAAACAAAAATTCCCACCTGTCAGGTGAACGTCTGCACATTGTAGCTGTGCGCTTGTACACGCAGTGTTCCTGAGATTTAAAACATGCCTCGTATGTTTCTCCAGACTCTCGTGATCGAGGCCTTGATCCGCGTCTGAATAGCAGCCTGTTGGACAAACAGCAGAACTGCCACCTCAGCGGTAATTCTGTGGAGAGAGAAACAGACCGTCAACGACCAACGAGGGAGACCGAGCAGTAGCAGAGGGAAGAGCAGCCATGTTGATCGTCTTAGCCTTCATCATCCTGTTCCATGTGGCTGCAGCCATCCTCCTCTTTGTTGCAACCATAAACAATGTGAGTATGAGATCTGAGGGCCGCAGTTCACGGCGTGTTCACTATATGTGTGTCTCAGATTGCATGCTTCCATAAGTACGCTCGTACTCGTAAGTACTACACAAATTTCGGTAGTGTAGTACTGTCTCAACTCAAGTAAGTACGTAGTGTGTATAGTGTACTACAAAGAAGTGTAGTAAGGGAAGTATGCGATTTTGGACACAGCACATATCTTACCTGTGTCTGTGTGTGTTTGTGTGTGTCACACCCTGATGTAGGCGTGGTGGGTGGTGTCCCCTGCTGGACGGGAGGTGATCTACACTGACCTGTGGTACTCCTGTAACGCCACCTGCTATCCGGTGGAGAACAGCCACACGAACGATGCGGGTGAGAAGAGAGAGAGAGAGAGAGAGAGAGAGAGAGAGAGAAAGAGTGTGTGTGTGGGTGTGTCTCAGAGCTCCTGTTTTCTCTCTCCTCAGCCTTCCTGCAGGCCATCCAGGCCAGTATGATCCTCGCCACCATTTTATGTTGTGTCAGCTTCTTCGTCTTCATTCTTCAGCTCTTCAGGCTCAAACAAGGAGAGAGATTCATTTTCACGGCCATTATCCAGCTGCTGGCTTGTGAGTGACACACATTCTATGACTTCTCTGGCCTTATATTATATATATGTAGATAGATATAGATATATAACATATTATCATTAAACATATACACTATTTTTTTGCAGAAATTGTTAAAATGTAACTTAACTGTAATCAACCTTCTTTTTAATTTAATTTAATTTTATTCTATTTTATTTTTAACTTTATGTATATACTATAGATTGATGAAGAGATTTTTCCAAATGTTTTACCATAAACTGTCAAGCAACCACATATGGTTACTTCACCAACTATTTGATTTATAAATAAATGGGTTATTGAAGTTACAAAAGTAAAGAAAGAAAAAATGAATAACCCTTACGAACTCTGTAACCTCCAAGTATTTCAATAAGTGTCCGACAAAGAGTTAAATACTTTGAATTTGATGGTGCAGCCTGATGTCAGTGACCACTATGAATGATCTCGTTCATTCTGAATTCCTCGTGTCCTCTCTCCTGTCAGCTCTGTGTGTGATGATCGCTGCCTCCATTTACACGGCTCAGAAGGACTCCTTCCATGTGCTCAGTCTGCGGGACGGCTCCTACGGATCCTCCTACATCCTGGCCTGGATCAGCTTCCCCATCACGCTCATCAGCGGCCTCATGTATCTGGTGCTCAGGAAACGCAAATAGAAGTGCGCTCACGTAGTAACACACACACACGCACACACACACATTCTGTCAGTCGATGTAAGTTTAACCTGATGCACTATGGGATCCATTGTCGTATGAGGTCGTTAATGTGCTGAACATTCACTCGTATCTGTATTAAACGTTCGCTCTGACCTGTTCCACGCCGTCAGACGAGTGAGTGGTGTGATGGCGTTACACTGCTGAAATAAATCTAAACGTATTGTAATGTTCTACTGAAGGTTGTCGGTTCTGTTCCCACAGAGACGGAACCGTTCTTACCAGGCCTTTTAGATCGAGTGTGAGTGGATTTTCAGAATGTCTCTCCTTAATTAGTGACACATTTTGTTTCTGTTACAATAGAAACGTGGAGCTCAGTCGCAAAGTTCAGGTCAAATCGTTCCCCCCTTACTCCATTTCTACCTTCCTTCCTCCCTCCCACTCTGCTCTCCTTCCTTCCTTCCTCCCCCCATTCCCGTCAGATAACACAAAGAATATCAGCTTTACTCGAACACACTGATTTGTCTCCTTGTCTCCTCGTCGCCTCGTCTCCTTGTCACCTGCTTCGCTCCAGCTTCACTCCTGCATCAACTATCTCAGTCTATGAAAGAAGAAAGGTGGAGGACGACCCGCGGGGACATTGGTCTTATATGGGACGCTGCCCCTGGACTTTCCTACAGTCATATTTGAGTTCTATCAACAACGGTCTGTTTTGTACATATTTGCTGTTCATGTATAGTTGCCAAACACGTCCTGAGAGACTGAAATGAAGTAGGAAATGTGATGTCCAACATGTAGGACTATGTAGTGAAGAAGTAGATCTGATATGTAGGATTCTGAAGTGTCCTTTGTATTCTTACTGACCTGTGTTTAAAGATGTGCTGTGATATTTGGAATTCAAATGATGACGTAGAAACACGCAAACTTGAAATAAGAATATTTCTCATTCATCACAATGAACATGTTTGTTGTTATGGACACACTGAGTTGAAATAGCCAACATCTATTTATTGAAAACTACGTGTTGTGAATTTAAACATCATGTATGACGTCACACTGCTGTTCATTTACTTCCAATAAATCTGTGACTGTACTCCTCCACCATTGTTTCTAACGCTGCCCGTCTGTGTCCTACATGTGCTGTCAAAGTGTGAGTGAAACATTCGAACCCACACAAGCGAAGTTTCTGACAGAAACTGACCATTTCACTGCGATCTCCAGAGGATACTTGAAAATGTTTAACTCGTAGCCGAGAGTGTGACGTCTGTCTGCTTTTTATTTCATCACGTTGTTGAATACTCCTCACACTGTTTCAATCATTCATAACCGTGTGTGTGTGTGTGTGTGTCTGTAATAGAAGTAATAAAGTCTGAATATCACAGCTACTTTTGATTTGATTTCACGTAGACTCTTCCTTTACTGACCTGACACACTTAAATATGAACTGCTGATGTGTTTCAGCAGTTGTTGTTGTAAAATCAAAATACCATTCAAACACAATATTAAATACAATCGAGATCAGATGAATGATTAAACACTTGGTGTCTCCGGGTTGCATTACTTTGAAGCAACTGAAGACCCTTCTCCATAGAAATGGAGATGTGTCTTTCTCTACATTCTTTCATTATTATTTTCATTATTAGTATAAAATCATAAAAGTCAATATAATAACATGCAATTCTCAAGAAGTCATTTTATACCCAGCTTCTTCTTCTTCTCCTTTCGGCTTTGTCCCTCTTCAGGGGTTGTTTTTTTTATACCCAGCAACAATTTAAATATAAAATGCAGTGTAGTTCACCATTGTGCTCTCATAATAAGAATATTACCAAATGTTTAAATCCAAAATTATTATTATTATTTCCAGATTGATTTTGTAAATTATAGTCCAACCAAGAAACATTTATAATAATAACAGGAGTTTTTTTTTTCATCAAACAACATCTTATCAAACGTGCAGCCGGAACCTTCGAGCGGGAAGCATTTAGCTGGCGGACAAGCAAACAAACATGGCGGACGTACCGGAGGACGCAAACGAACGTGAGTTTTTTAAATTATTTTTGAACGATTAATATCACAAGTATGTACAATTGTTACTTCACAATTTGTTTTTTGTAATATGAAAATGTTGACTTAGAAATTATTTTGAAATTTAACCAAACTGAACGTTATTACTGTTTTATTTCTCCAGTTTTCTGATCATCCTGATGTTATCTAATTATTCCAATGTAGTTCGTATTGTATTCATATTAATATGAATATGTTATAAGCAGCTGGTCTGGTTCTGTTTGTGCTGGAACTGTGTAATGGAACTGTGTAGCTGTCTAATTCATGTTATAAGTAAGTATATAAGTTATTTGCTGAAGTATGATCAGTCTTTAAAAACAGTCATCTGATCAATAGTTCTTAAGTAAGAACATTCAATATAATGAACTGATCGAGAACAGATTATCTCAGAAATGTTGCTGAGTCATAGTGACTCTATGTTACATGGCTGTTCTGTCTTATTCCAGTTCCAATAGTGCTGGTTGTCATGACAATGTGAACATGAAACACACACATTTTATTGATAGCATTCAGTCAGTTATGGGATGATGATGATGATGATGATGATGATGATGATGCAACACTGAGTGAATTCTTCATTATTTTACAAAACATTTGAGGTATGAATCCCAACAGATGCTACCATCCCACAACACTTGTGGGGATATGTGGAGTATTGCAAAGCTTGACCCCAAATTACCTTTTCGTCAATATCTGTTTTATCTAATGAAAAAAAAAGTGATATGAGCATTTGTTTTGTCAGATTTTACCAAAATGTTACACACAACAAACAACATGTCTTTCTTGTTCTTTCCCACTTAATGGTATGGTTAAATTTAGTTATTTTTTTTAGCATATTTATCCAGTTAATTCTTAATTTATTGCACTATTTATTTCACTGATGACACCTCTGTTTCTACCCTTTCAGACTGCCCAGGTACCAGGAGCGAGCAAGCAGGCAAGTCCTCGTCCTGTGAGGGCTGTCCCAACCAGAAACTGTGTGCTTCTGGGGCCACGAAGACCCCCGACCCCGGTAGGACCCACGAACACACGATGCAGTCGGCTGCTGCTGATTCTTACGTCTGTGATCAGTGGCCGATCACATCTGTCCCCTCCCTGTATCATCGTCTCCAGCCATCGCTGAGATCGGAGCGAAGCTGTCCACTGTCAAACACAAGATCCTGGTTCTGTCTGGGAAGGGAGGGGTCGGGAAGAGTACGTTCAGCGCCCACCTGGCCCATGCGCTGGCAGGTGACAGCGCAAAGGAGGTAAAGGAAGGAATCACAGTCAGTTTTTCTTCCAGACACTGAATTCTTTTAATTGAAATTTAACAGAAATTTAAGTCACTTGATCACCTTCTTTTATGTGTTCAAACGCACCACAGTATGACACAACATAATGTTATTATATCTAATAATATGAACGTAATATAATAACAACAATCACTATAGAATTAGGTTGACATATACAGATGCTGTAGTCCAGTTGAGTTTTTTTCTAGAATTCTTTTTCTTTCTCAGACGTGATAAATACTGTGTATATGTTGAATACGTCACAGCACAAATACCCTTCGTACAGCGACGGTAACGTCTGTTCTGTGTCAGGTCGCTCTGTTGGACATCGACATCTGCGGCCCGTCCATTCCTCGGATCATGGGCTTGGAGGGAGAACAAGTGAGCTGTGGCCTAAAACACACAGACAGCCAGTTTGTAGCTCCAGATGACGTAGAAATACCATAACCTGTGTTGTAATTGATCATGTCGTCCATGTTCTTGATTTGAGCTCCTCTCGTGTCCTGCAGGTGCACCAGAGTGGTTCGGGCTGGTCTCCAGTGGTGAGTCATTTTTGAACGTTCGTGTAGAGACTTTATGAGTCATCATCTTTTGTGTGCTAGTACGTAGATGACAACCTCGCTGTGATGTCCATCGGCTTCCTGCTCAGTAGCCCTGACGATGCTGTGATCTGGAGAGGACCCAAGAAGAACGGTACGCTACGATACACTGCGATACGCTACGACAACGTGGTACAACAACGTGCTACCGCCCGCTAAGACGTCTTCTGCCCTTCCAGGAATGATCAAGCAGTTCCTGAGGGATGTTGACTGGGGGGACCTGGACTACCTCATCGTGGACACGCCCCCTGGCACATCTGACGAGCACCTGTCAATCGTCCAGTACTTAAGCTCCACCCACGTCGATGGCGCTGTCATCATCACCACTCCACAGGTAACACGTGTCACTCCAAGTGCATTTCCTACAGTCTATTTTTTTTATCGAGTGCATCAGTGGACCCAAAAGACCCTTTTGTCTGGGGGGTGGAGAGAACGACTGTTCAGACACAGAGACATCGGAAGTAATCAGTTATAATCCCTTTTTTGTTTTATTATAAAATTGCAAAATCAACCGTAACCACCAGATGGTGCTATTTCCTCTTTAACCACCACTTGGACCACAGGGTGATGACACAGTGTCATATCACAGCCACAGGAGTTATAAAACTGCAACAAAACACCTGAAAAGTATATGTTAGGTGTGTGTGTGTGTAAGTTTTTGAGGATTCTGAGCCAACATCCAATATTTGCAGTATTTCTGATTTGATTTGACGGATTCAAATCAATATCTTTGTTTGCAGCTGTTTACAGAGATAAAAAATGAAAGTTCAGTGCAAAACATACAACACATAGCACATGCATACAAAAAAGACCGAGAACATGATTGATTGTAATGTATACTTTTTATACTTTTTACACTGGAAAGGGAGAAGCTCTCCAATTTCCTACAAGTTGCATTTTAAAATGACAATAAAGGATTCTGGCTCTGATTAAAATAAGGTGTTGTACAATTTGCTATTTAAGGTTCAAGTTTCCTTTTCAAGTTTCTGTCTGAGACACGTCATCACAACATCGGTCCACTGGGTTCATGTCGAAGTGTGTGTGTCCACGCCGACAGTCGTCATGTCGTGTTCCGTGGTGCTTTGTTCTCCTCAAACGCTGTTTATCAAAGATTTCCTGATGCTTGAATTAGGTCAGAATCACTTCCTCATTCTTTCAACTCTCACTTAACCAAACCTACCAAACAGGCATGGGGGGAGGTGTTAAGTCCGTTCTCTGTTTATGGCTGTATCTGTGCAACCAAACTGGTGTGATTGACTTCCTGTTTGACCGGTGTTAGTCCTCCTGGTGTTAACCTGTAGTCACAGGTGTTAGCGCCGCTGAGGGTGGTGTCCCCATTGACTGGAAGAAAATAATCACACACACACACAGACAGGCTCCTGTGCCTAATTTGAATACTGTATTTTGTTTTACTTCTTCTTCAGTTCTTTAATCACATTTGAATTTGCTTTTAGCTCGTTGTTTTTAGCTTTGTTTCTTGTACTCTATCATTTGTGTACTGTTTTTGTATTTGTGTACTTGTAATTTGTCTTTTAACCTTGTAAAGCACTTTGTGAGTTCTCTCTGTGAGGAGAGATCGCTATATGAATCACACACACACACACTCACACACACACACACTATAGTCATACATTCGTGGTGTAACGCCCTTAAAATTATTCAGTTAATAGAAATAAAATGGAAAAAACACTTGTATCCTCAGAGGTTGAGATTATATTTATACTAATTCAAGCATGGAAGGGTTGAAATGTAAAAACAGAGTGAAAATAAATGATATTATTTATTGTTTCAAAATAATAGACATGCATGCTGATGTACAGTTTGTAGTGGCTGAATTCGACCCACAATGTTCCCTTTTCTTCACCGTCTGTTGCTGTGCTGTTGTTGTAGGAAGTGTCGCTGCAGGACGTGCGAAAGGAGATCCGGTTCTGCCAGAAGGTGAAGCTGCCCATCATCGGGGTGGTGGAGAACATGAGCGGCTTTGTGTGTCCAAACTGCAAGGTCAGCGACTAATTCAAGCACAACTTGTCTGCGAAAAGTAGAAACAGCCAATAAAGTAGTGGAAACACTCTGACATCGCAGACCTCTGCCAGGTTCCACCAAATCACTGCAAACACCGCGAAAACCTGATTTAACAATCCGCACAGTGCTTTGGCGCCACCGGTGGCCACTGAGAGGATTGCAGTATTGAATCTGAACAGTGTCTGATGCAGATCACCTGTAATTGAATGGATCGTCAACCAACACTCATTTCTGATCACATTTCATCACAGTCAGATCTGAAGTTTGTATGTAAAGTTACTCAAAGACAGCGAAGGTAGGAAACCGAATAATGAGATGTTGGTATTCTTTTGTTTCACTCATGTTAAACAAACTAAAATAAGAAAAATACATGTGCACAATATACTAAAAAATTACAATAATAACAATAATAAACAAATTAATTTTTTTACATGTTCAAAAAAGTGTGACGAAGTAGTGATTTATCATAAATGTATGAAATAAAATCCTTATTTTTAATGCTTATTTGCTCAGTCATGTGTTCACCTGTCCGATGTGAAGTCGTGAACATTTTGTCAAACGACATGAACGGACCAACAGCAGCGCTGATCTTTGACATTTGAGTGTGTGACGGGGGGGCTTTGCTGTGTCCTGTCCTGCAGAACACGTCACAGATCTTCCCTCCCACCAGCGGGGGCGCTGACAAACTGTGTGCGGACCTGAATCTGCCTCTGCTCGGGAAAGTCCCCCTGGACCCGAGGATCGCTCAAAGCTGCGACGAGGGCGCCTCGTTCCTCAGCAGAGTCCCAGACTCTCCTGCCGCCAAAGTTTACCTGAGGATCGTACAGTGTGAGTGCGAACGAGATGTCGTCATCCTTCATCCAACGCACACAGACCATTTCCAATGAATTCACTCATTGTTTATGATGACTGGAACAATTATTGGGGGAGTGAAAGAGGAAGTGATGATTTTACAAACAGGAAGCAGTCACATGAAAAAGGAACAAAATTCACCTACAGTCTGTGAGTGACGCTGAGAAATCAAATTAGGTTTTTGTGGAGCGATGAAATGACAAACACACACACACACACACACACACACACATTTACCTATTTTAGGTCGTCGTCATCATCAAGTGTCACCTCCTCCCCCACCAGGTATCGAGGATTACTGCTCCAGCCGTGTGACGGAGGACCAGTGTTCCACCTGAACCTGCTGTCATGTCGGCCATGATGGACAAGAACTTGGACGTGTGTGTGTGTGTCTGTGTGTGTGTGTGTGGCTGAAAGGTGAAACACTCAGCTGTTCAGAACAAATAAGAAAGTGATTTTGATATAATTTGCATATAATTGCTTTATAATAAAGTGACACATTTTAAACTTCCAGAAAAATG
>CAAKHB010007678.1:59368-71758 GCA_901007665.1 Aeoliscus strigatus
CCCCCACCAGGTATCGAGGATTACTGCTCCAGCCGTGTGACGGAGGACCAGTGTTCCACCTGAACCTGCTGTCATGTCGGCCATGATGGACAAGAACTTGGACGTGTGTGTGTGTGTGTGTGTGGCTGAAAGGTGAAACACTCAGCTGTTCAGAACAAATAAGAAAGTGATTTTGATATAATTTGCATATAATTGCTTTATAATAAAGTGACACATTTTAAACTTCCAGAAAAATGAATTTTTTTATCCCTAATGGATAATATTTTTCTTTCCATCATTCAAGTTTTTTTTGTTCGTGACTTGTCCGTGCAGGTGAGAGTGTATGTGTGTGAACGTCTGCAGGTTCGTGTGTGAGACAGCAAACAAGCTCTCTCTTGGAAATTTGTCGTTTATTCTGCTCAGTAGCAGACGAGTAAAAAGTTGAATTGAACCAGTTTTGCGCGATTCAGGTCCCCGGGATGTGATGTGATGTGTTGATTGTCTGTGATTAAATCATTCCACGTTGAAATTCACAAACTTGCAGGAAGATCAAGTTTTCTTTGACAGTTTGCTTTAGTAGTGCATTTTCAGAAACACACAACGGAAAACAGAAAGAAACTGGATTTTCTTTCATGAGGGAAACACTCTCCATCAGATCTTCAGTGTGTGTGTGTGTGTTTCAGCGCAGGTGTGTAGCAAATGTTCAGTTGTTGAACTTACTATTCTAGCTAACTACTAGCATGTTAGCAGGAGGAGCGGAATGATTCATTATCAAATTCATCTTGATTCATTGTCTTCTTTTTTGTGTGTTTTCATGCACATGACACAAGTGGACTCTGTGTGTGTGTGTGTGTGTGTCTGTCCTTATTTGATCTATGGTTGTAGTTCCTCTAGCACTCACATAAAAAACACATGTGAAACTACATCTGCGTCCTGCTGACACAAACACACACAAACCTAAACTGTTTTTCATCCTTTCACACAACAGATATCAGACAAAGTCGGTTCTGTCACATACAGGAAACACAACATGGAAACAACATCCGCACTCACAAAATATATCAAATATGTGTGTGATCGAAATTTCATTCTCAATGCCCACGTTTTGGGGTCGTTTTTGTATAACGTAAGTATTTGTATTGTACAGTATTAAATAGAAGTTATATGTAAAAAAGTTGACGATGTAAAAGATAAAACAAATGATTGAATATTAAATACAACTCAGGACCTAGTTATTATGTTGTGTCCTGTGAACTTCAATGCCAACAAAGATGTTAACGTTAAAAGCGTCTAAATGTGTGGGAAGATTTGTGTGTCTGTGTGTGTCTGTGATGTTGGACTCTTACCAGACTAATCTTTTGTGTTGACACATGACACATTTGTGTTTTTCTTCCTGGTCTTGTGCTTCGATCTGTCTTCTCATTGACCTGTAACCAGCCTGCACAGACTTTCTCTGCCAATCAACATTCAGTCGTCCTGAATATTGAATGGGATGTTTGTGCCTTTCATTTATTTGCTCTGTGAAATCATCCTCATTCCAGATAGCATTGTTGTTAGATAACCACACACACCCACTTTTTGTCCGGCGTTGGACAAACAGGTCTTTTTTTTTGTCAGTTACTGCTGTCATTGGGAGATCAGGTGCTTTCCACCTCCTGCTTTCTAATCTGCAGTCAAACTGAAAAACGCTCTAAACCAGAGGAGGCAAAGATGCGGCCCGTGGGCCACCAGAGGGTCCAATGCGGCCCTGGGGGGAATTTGTGAAAGTTATCCAGTAACTGCTGTTTCTCTTCTGTGTTTTAGTAACACAGAACGTACATCAACGATTCCTCAAACCATCATAGCTCCACTTTGTGTGGTGAATCAGGTCAGGTTGGGATCACTACCCACACAGGAAATATTTGTAAATTCATAAAAAAATATGTAATAATGATAAATTAAAAATAAATAACAATGAATAATCTAAAATATCAAGATCTTGACATGTGTGTAAAGATAAGATAAACCTTTATTTGTCTCACAGTGGACAAATTTGCAAGTCGCTATAAAGTGAAATACTATTTGTTTTTTAGCTTTTACTAAACCTTTGTATTTTTGTAGATCCATTGTAAGTAGTAATGCACATGTGAGGCAGAAGTTTGGTGAAATTACATTTGTTTTTCTTAGGAAATTTCAAGTTATCATGCTGTTACTTTACTCGGGTCCCATTGGTCTGAATGTGACCTGAAGAAATGTGAGTCTGATCTCACGTTACTTCACTCGGATCCTCGACAGTCCAGCTACAGATCCATCGGTGGTGAAAGCACCTCACAGGACCATAGTGATGTCCACCTCACTTTCTGCCGCTGCTTCCTCATGAAACACCCTCTGCTTCAAGAAACAAAGACTCAGCCTCTGGCTCAAACAGAAAGTAAAAGCAGTTTGAGCATCAGTGACTCTGAGCTGGAGCACATGTACGGGACCCAGAGGACGGGGCGTTAGCAGGGCACTGGTCCACCTGAGGACAGCAGTGGGACACCGGTCCACCTGAGGACAGCAGTGGGACACCGTCCACCTGAGGACAGCAGTGGGACACCGTCCACCTGAGGACAGCATTGGGACACCGTCCACCTGAGGACAGCATTGGGACACCGTCCACCTGAGGACAGCAGTGGGACACCGTCCACCTGAGGAAACAGCAGCTCCATCCAGCGAGTTCCGACAGGTAAACACTGGGAAGCGGCGTCTCATGTCATGGTGTTTGTTTTATGTTTGTTGACCTGTTACCGTGTTACAGCACCAGGTCAGGTACTATCTGAGGCTGTGTTGTACAGCGATTCAAACTTGTGTGTACTTCAAACCGTTCTCCCATTTATTGACAAGCACGTTCATGTCTGTCTTTGTTGTCGGATCGATGGTGTGTGTTCCCCCCTCCCCCCTCCCTCTGTGTGTGCCCTCTGTGTGTGTGTTAGGCACCGGTGTGATGCAGAAAGTGGATCAGGATCCATTATTCTGTCTTGACGATGGAGATCTACCAGGTTAATATTTTGAAATATATTATTTTCTCCTGAGATGTGTAGGTTTTTATTTGCATTTGATTGTACACAAACACTGATTTAAATAATCAAATTGATGGAAGCATCCCTGTGAAACACAAAAAAAGTGTCACTCATAGTTGCTGGTAGGAACATTTTAAATGAACGGAGGAACAGATAAATAGCACCTGTCAATAAATACATCAGTAAGGATTTATTCAGGCAGACGCATAAAATCTGTTGAAAATAAAATGTTATGATTTTCACAATCCTTATAGATGATTTATCTGAATTTATGAACGAGGACTTCCTGCGGAAGATCATAGGTAAGGTACAACACACACACACACACACACACGCACACAAACCTGTCGCTAACGTCTCCTGTCTCCTGCAGACCCAGACGTCCTCTTCAATGATCCTTGGTTGAACTGTGCTGATGACATCATCAGCTCCGGTGAGAAAACTCAGTTAATGCCGGAGAGACGGAGAGAACATCAGACATCTCCACAGTGTTTAGGAGCGACAGGCCGACACACCGACGTCTCAAACTCGATCACGCGTTGATCAACTACATTTGAACATGACATATGGAACCTGAGGTCATTCGTTCATTGTAACGACATGTCTGTCACTCACTGACTCGCCCTCAGACGTCTCGGGCCCAGATCACCAACCACAGGACAACAAACACCAGCCGACTGGCAGCACGAGCAGCCGCAAGAGAGGTGAGTCCTGTCGGACTTCAATACCCACTTTTCTAGTTGTTTGCGGCACACGAGGGGTCACACTGTGATTCCGTGCTCAGCCACACACGGTAAGGCTGGCGGCGACGTCGTCTTTTTTACAGCCACGTTGACACATTTCTTTCTTTTTTCACTCCAGGCAGCAGGTCACAACAGAGCCCAGATGACATCCAACCCCCCAGCACCAAAAGGCAGCGAGCAGAAGGTGAGAAGTTCAGTATCTGCATATTAATGGTTCCTGATGAATGTGTTGGTCGAGTCTGAAGTCGGCAGCTGCACTTGCCAGCTGGTGGTACGAAAATGAAAACAACCATGAAATGATTTTATGATCAGAACCTGCAGTTTTTACGTGTTGATTGTTACACAAGAGCAGTAATCTCAGTTCAGACTTGAGCCTGGACCAGATGGACGTTTTGGGTCTTAAGAGGCGCCGCTCTGATTTTGAATCTGTGAGGAGGGGGCTCCAGTTCAGTCGGGCCGGTGACGACGACTTGTTGGGTGAATGACTCAACTGAGTCCGTGAAACAGTTATATTCAAAGTTTTATCAAAGGTAGGTTTATAGTCCATGTGGAGTAAAACACGTTGGACTGGAGTCGATCCCGATGGTTAATGGTTAAACCAATGTCAGACACCTGAGAGAAAAATACTTTAAAAATACTGTGAATACTGGAATACTGTGCTGTACAAGCCAAGTTCTATCAGAGGCGTACATCTACTACAATGAGAGCGGCTGGATGTCAAAGGTCAACGATGCATCATCTGCAGTAAGTGTGAGGATGACATCATTTTATTGATTTGTTTTTGAAGGCGGTGACGCGGGATCAGAGTGGAGTCTAGCGGAGACGGTGTGCCCCCCCGCACATCCACAGGGCATCTATCATCTGCAGCCCCCCCTGCAGTTTATCACCGTCCCCGAGCCGACAGGATATCAGGTGGTTGGAGCACTGAGTGTTGCTCCACTGCTTTCACTCCCCAACGCAGCTGCTGCACCCACGTACATACTGGGTGAGTTGAGAAGGAACGTGGCTGATATGAAAACATCCAACAACGTGTCTAATCTGGCTCGATAAGATAAAAGAAAACTTGATTAATGTTGACATTCTTATCGTCACTGAAAAACTTTCTCCTCTCGTTCCCTCACACATCTATTTAATCAATCATATGTCTATCATATGTGTCTGTTCCAGTTCCCGCTCATTCACCACCAGGAAAACTGCAACTCCCCCCCCTCTCCCCAGGTGAGTGAATTACTGGTGTGTGTGTGAATCTGATTTGATGGTGGAATTGTGCTCTAATTGTGTAGCGGAGTGTAGCAGTCTGAGTGAGGACTTTTCGTCAGAGGACATTTGGAAGAATGAGGACGTTGTGGTAGAGTGGGGACACGTTGGGAATCTAATGATGTTTTTTGAACGTGAGGACAATTTGTCTGGTTCTTACGTCCTGAAATCTTTATTTCTGGGCTAGAACCTGGGTTCAGGTTTGGGTGAACTTTTTTTTTAGGCACACAGTTCTGATGGTCAGGGTCTGAGGCTTGGGACATGAATATGTCAGTGAATGTCCACACAGTGAACCCTAGACAAAAAGGCTCCTCAGGTTTCTTCTCCATTTCAGTGAACGGTGCTGTAGCCCCCGTCCAAATGTGTTCCTCCCCGCCAGGATCTTTGTCAGACACCACCAGTCAAACCGTTTCTCCACTGTGGGCCTCACCACTCTCCTCCAACGATGGTGAGTATCAGCGTTGTGTTCCTCCTCCTCCCATCCCGCTCCTTGTTCCGTTCTAGTCCTTGTAAGGAAACTCTGGCTTCCCCCGTTCCCCCCTTTAACATTTCAACTGTAAGCCGTTGTCTCGTGACATCATACGTTTGGCCCTCTCCTCAGATGGGGTGAAGATCTACTTACAGGCGGTGAAGGATCACATAAATCAAGTCTGCGAGGAAATGGAGACGGGGATAAGTCTGACCTCTCACTACGAGGACGTGCAAGTGATTCAGAGAGAGATTCTTTGCCCGGGAAAGACATCAAACAAATGCCTGAACAAAGAACTGGTCATCATTGGAGATACAGACCGACAAAAAAACCTGCTGAGACCAAATCAGGCAAGTGATTCCCTTGGACAACTTACTGGAGGTTCGAAAGCTTTGACAAGCAGCCCTCATTGGTGTTTGGTTATTAAAGTGTAAATATGGTTGATTATTTCTCTCCAGATCTTTGAGAGCCGAAATGGACAGAAGCCCAGCAAATACTTTGTCCTGCTTGGCAAAGCTGGCATGGGAAAAACCACCCTGATCAAGAAGTTGTGCCGGGACTGGTCCAGAGACGCTCTCCCCCAGTTTGACTTCATCTTCTTGCTCAATGACCCAGCGCTCATGTCCACAGAGCCTGTCCACAGTCTCCAAACGCTCCTACTCCACCTCTCCTCTTTGGCGCCGTCCCGCCACAGCTCGGAGGCGGTGTACGCCCGGATTCTCGCCGCCCCCAGACGTGTGCTCATCATCTTCGATGGCTTTAAAGAGCTGCGGGACTACGAAAGCCTACTCCAGCCTCAAGAAAAGGAACTGACAACGTTGCTACAGAAAGACAGTAAATCGGAGATGTACACGGTTCGACAGCTGTACTCGGCCATCCTTCAGAGGGTTCTTGTGCCGGGCTGCACGCTCCTGCTGGCTACACGGCCGACAGGCATCGCCAGCCAACTGTTGCGGCGAGTGGACAGCTTTCTGGAAGTGCGGGGCTTCACTCCTGCACACGTAGAGAGCTACTTCAGCAAATACTTCACCGATCCTATCCTCAGAGCATCTGCTACGGACTGCATGGAACACTGCAAATATCTACGTCTCCTCTGTGGGAACCCAGGACTCTGTCGACTGGTGTGCTCAGTTTTAGAGCAAACCGAGAGTTTGGAGGGTCTTCCAAAAAGTTTAACTGCGCTTTGCCACCAGGTGCTTTGCCTGAAAATGGTCAGGGATAGTCAGAACTCCAACTTACACCATGAATCTCAAACAGCCCTGCCAACTGGAGAAGAAACACAAATACCAATCTCAAGCGGTCCTCATGGGAGGGGGAGGAGGAGGTCCAAAAGTACTTTGACAAAGTCCAGAGCACAGATGAGGAATCGCTGTCAGGCCAAACAAGCGAGTACGACAAAACAAGAGAAAGAGGAAACCGAGGAGCTCGAGAGCGCTGGATGTGACGATGGGGCCGAGCAAGCAGAACTGCTGTCCCGGATGTGCTCTTTGGCCTGGGAGGGAGTCAAAGCCAACTCCTCCATCGCCTCCACAAAATGCTCATTATCAGCTAAACTCAAGACGTTCGGGCTGAGAACGCACCTCTTCCTCTGTCACCGAGTGATCAAAAGACCGACGCGCTTCAGTGAGACGAATGAGGAGGGAGGAGGAGCAGCCAGAGAAGAAGCGGAGAGAGGACATAGAGGAGTACCAAGGAAAGAACGGCCCAACGGGGACAATGGTGAGACTCAGGTCGTCCTGTGGGCCAACCCTTTCCTTCAGAGTTACCTCGCTGCGGTCCATCTGTCTCTGTCAAGGTACTAGTAAATTCTTTGATTCCGTTCACATGGTGATTGAATGAAATGAACCTCTAGCACAAATCCATGCATGACCAAGAGAACTGTATACGTATCAACATTCCATGAGGAGCTGGTTCCATGTGCTGACTTCCTGTCTGCAGCTCATGTCCTAATTTTGTTCTTTCCGTCTGTTTCTTCAGAACCGTGTCGGAACGAACCTTTGTCCAGACTCTCACTCTTCAGTCAGACCCCAAAGGACGCCGGCGTCCTCAAAGAGAGGAGCTGGAGCTGACTCAGCAATTTGCAATGGGCCTTCTTTTCCACGACAGCACAGAGCTGCGTAGGCTTTACTCCCAAGGACGCTTCAAATATGTAGACATCAGCAAGCAGACCTCAATCACCAAATACTTGGAGGGTCTTCCCCATGTTGACCTGAGCCCCGCACAGGTCCTGAAGACATGCCACTACGTTTACGAAGCAGCGTTCACTTCCAGCGGGAGCAGCACCGACAGTGAAGGAGCACGACTGGCTGCTCACCTGGCCATGAAGCTCCCAGACTTCCAGACATTTCATGGAGTCTCACTCAACATGTCTGACATGTTTGCTGTGCAAAGCATTCTTGAAAGGGGGCAAACTGAGGGAAGATGTTTCTCTTTGGATCTCAGTGACTCTGGGCTACAGATCTCTGGCCTTAGATCCCTGGTGGGTCTCAGCTTCATCAATTCTTACAGGTATCTCAGAACATGTCCACTGAGGGACCTTTAAATAAATACATCAGTCTAGTGAAGTACGCCTGCGTTATCGAGCCTCGTCACATGAAAGCTCTGTGGGTGTTTCAGGGCGTGCATTGCGGATGTCATCGCCCTTTGGGAGCAGCTTGAAGATGATAATGAAAGGGAGCTCCTACACGAGATGGTCTTCAAGTTGAAGATCCACCCTTTAAGAGCCACACAAGTATGTCACATAGAGCACCTGGCAAAGCTGGTCAACATACATATGCACCGGAAGCTGTCGGGCAGGTAATACAGCACACACACGGATGCGTACTGTACATGTCGATGCAGTTTTCATTCACAATGAACCAAAGTGAGTTTACATTGGATTCTGTCGCCTCAGCCCATCAGGTTACATCCTGGCAGAGGGAGTCCCAGCGGTCAAAGAGCTACGCAAACTAGAGTTTGAGTGAGTCGACAGCGACTAAACCTTACGGGGTGAAAAGGAAAGTCATGACAGTGTCTTTTCACTCCAGGCTTGGTCCAGAGAGGGGGCCACTGGCGCTTCCTAAGCTTTGGGAGCTCCTACCAGGTTTACACAATCTACAGCATCTGGAGTAAATACACACAACCGATCTGTTCTTTCAACATTTTCAGACAACGTTTCACGTTTCTGACAATCACTGTTTCTCTCCGACAGTTTGGAAAACAGTAAGATTGGCGACAACGGAGCTGACAAACTGGCTGTTGCTTTAGTTTCTCTCTGTTTCCTGGAGATACTCAAGTGAGTATAAGATTCTTTGTGCTTTAACCAGCCCCCGAGATTTGAAGATGTTAGCAAACAGCCAGGTTAGCAGCTATGTAAAACATACAGCAGTGCAGTGGTGCTCTCACATGCTAACATACTATGTCAATGTACTAGCATAGCATACTGATGTGTCAAAAAACACACCCACGTGGCAGAATGCTAATGTACCAACGTGTCAGGATGCTAGCGTACTAATAGGTCAGGGTGGTACATCTATAATATGTCAGCTTGCACACTTGAATGTGATGGCATGCTAACATACTCATTTGTCAGCATACTAACAGACAAATGGTGCAGGCGTGAGGTAATAATTACAATTCTAAATACGTTTTCAGCAGAATCATGCAAAAAAATCAGTAGATGGAAAACCATACAAAATATCTCTTTGTGGTTTGTAGTCTTTCACAGAATTGTATCGGTGACCAGGGGGTGAAAAAACTGTCAGTGACGCTGAGGGGTTTGCCCAGACTGCACTGTTTAAGGTATGAAGTCTGCACATGTACACAGACAATGAGGTGAATTTCACTGGGAAGGAAGTTAATAGTCACTGTAATGATAATAATAATTTCACTGCACCACCACAAACAGAATGAATGTGAGAGAATGAAAGGGAACTTGGATCACCAATCTGGACGACAGTCAGCCTCATTGAAAACATTTGACATCCTGAATCCATTTCTGTTGGTCTCCTTTCATAATCAGATTTCCTGTTTTCATTTGTCCTGCTGATCATTTCACTTCCCCTTTGACCCCTTTGCAGCCTCTACAGTAATGTGATTACTGATGAAGGAGCGAGGAGTTTAGCTGCTCTTCTTCCTCACATGGGTTCCCTGACAGATCTCGAGTAAGACTAGTTTCATATTTTCCTCCAATACGTGTGGCCTTTGGTGTTTTGCAGTGATGGGTGCTCCCCTCCCGGGACCTTTGTGACCTTATTCTGTAAATGCATCGCCATCATCCAACTTCTCGTACCTGGTCGGCACTAAACTGAGCATTAATACAATGCAACTACAATTGTAGATGGTTTGTCGTCAGGACTTTCAGAGGGACGTCCTCTGATTGGTCCCTACAGACAGAGGGCCGTCCTCTGATTGGTCCCTACAGACAGAGGGACGTCCTCCGATTGGTCCCTACAGACAGAGGGACGTCCTCCGATTGGTCCCTACAGACAGAGGGACGTCCTCCGATTGGTCCCTACAGACAGAGGGACGTCCTCCGATTGGTCCCTACAGACAGAGGGACGTCCTCCGATTGGTCCCTACAGACAGAGGGACGTCCTCTGATTGGTCCCCGCAGACAGATGGACGTCCTCTGATTGGTCACTACAGACAGAGGGACGTCCTCTGATTGGTCACTACAGACAGATGGACGTCCTCTGATTGGTCACTGCAGACAGAGGGACGTCCTCCAATTGGTCCTCTGTCATAAAGGAAAGCCTTAAGTCTGGTTCCATTGGAGGGGAGGAGTGAATGAACGGATGACTGTGGATGTACACGACTGAGGTTCTGAAGACACAATCAGGTCCAAACTTGTGTGCTTCTGTTCGTCAGCGTGAAGTACAACAAGCTGACAGATGTCGGTGCACAGAGTTTAGCAGACAGCCTGAGACACTGCAAACACATGAGGACGTTGAGGTGAGACGAACCCGTTTGGAGTCATTCTCACTTCTGCTCTTTAAAATGTGTATTTGTATGCATCCTGTCACATGACCTGATGGTATCTCCAACTCAGGATGTGGAACCAGTACATTCCATACGGAGTATTTGAGCGGCTCCAGCAGCACGACGCCCGGATCCTCTTGCAGTAAAAGACAAGAAATCCTCAGTGGCAAGACTTCCATTTCATCCTGTACACTACAACATTACATCTTCTACAGCGTGAATAGACTCAAAATCACACAAACCAAACCTTTATCTACAGTTGAATACATCATTCAGTGCAAAGACAGAAATAATTACTCTCTCTGCTCCAAAGATGCTACAAAGCTGCTAATGACAAATTCTCTATTTGCTCTCATATTTAATGGGATGTTGGTATCAGCAGCATTGCAACCAGGTGCACTTTTATGATTAAGTATTGACCATGTACACTAAATATATGTACATATGTTGTATTGACCATGTACACTAAATATACTTATGTTACTGTGTGTCTTTTTTCAATAATAATGGATCCTTCATTCATTCACTGTCTCCCGTTGGCTCCAGTTACGGGTCATCGGTCATTAAAAAATGACTTTTGACATCTTTCTGTTCTCTACCTCAGCAGTTTGGGTTTTTATTCACTTCACATCAATTCACACCTTTGTCCTCAGTCCCTCTGTCCTTAGTCTCTCTGACACTATTACCATTAATAGTGATGAGCAAGTGGCTTCTGAGTCTGTAGGTCCAGACAGAGATACTTGAACAGGAGGAGAGAGAGCAAAACAAAGAGAGAAAGGTGTCTGGTTTTGTTTTCTTGCTTTTTATTTGCGACAAGTGCTTCAGATTTAATTTCTGGTGCTTTGATGCTCTCTGGTGGACAAACTGGAACAGAAACCTTCCGTCCTACAACATTTGGTGGGAGCAGAGGAGGCAGCTTTTTTCTGCTTTTGTTTGTCCTATTCGCATGATATACAGCACTTAATATTTGCTCAATGGTTTCTCATGGCGGAGGACAACTACCAAAGGTCAGACGTGTCAGATGGGACACATGTGAGTTAGAGCAATCTGAACAAACATGGAGTTCAAAACAGCTTTAATCCATTGTTTGGCAACGATAGAGGTGGATCCTCAGTCAACCGCGAGCTAGTGTCAGTTTAAAACATCTCTGCTCCTTTTCTGCTCGTTCACCAACCCCCAACATAACAATAATATACCTTAGAACTGCTACTTACACAACATGCAAACCTTTGTCACTCTGCACTGTATTATTATTCTTGTTTTTTTACCTTATTCATTTGTTTAGACACTTTTTAAAAATTTTGAAGTCTTGTATTCCTTTCATGGTGCAGAGCCAGTGGCAACAACATTTTGTTCCACATTGTACTGGACCAGTATAAAGAAATCATGAATCTTTAATTGAATACAAGAATGTATCGGATTCATCGTCAGCATCAGAAAAGCTTCACACTTTCGTTCATATGACAACTTTTATTAGATACACATTGGGAAATGAGAGGGTGAAACCGTACTTGCTTTGTTAGCATGTCTGCGGAGGAACGTGGAGGGACGATACAGCAGATGCACAATGACCAGAGAGCATCGTCCTCCCGGCACAGCAGAGTGCTCACAGTCTGAACAGTCTTTGCGCTGAACTCGGTTAGAGCTGAATGAACCCGACTCACAATACTGACTTTAAACATTTATAGTCACTTCAACGGCATCAACCACTCCTCTGATCTGAAGACAAGCTGAGTCAGCATTTCTGAAGGTAACACTGTTTCGATTCCTCAACCTGGAATGAGGAAAACTGCCCAAATGTTTGATTTCTGTCAGTTTATGTGAAAAAAAAAACACACCTGAAAACTGCTGAGATTTACTCATTTCAGGATGAACTGACTTTCACTCAAACATGCTTTCTGGAACTGGACCCTGCTCTTTTGGAATTAACATATTTATTAATGAG
>CAAKHB010007678.1:76902-92937 GCA_901007665.1 Aeoliscus strigatus
CTCTTTATATCACCACTGCCTCTGGCTTTGTCATCCAGAGCAATACGTGACAACAAGCTGAGCAGAAATTTCCACTGACATGTTCAATAAGGGGCGACACGGAGGGGCAGTGGTTAGCACTGTCGCCTCATAGCAGTTATGGATTAGGCTTCCTCTCACCTCCAAAAGCATACTGAGGTTACTTGGTCACTGTAAATCACCCTGACGTTCACCCGTTGACAGCTGGGATCAGCTCAAGCACAACCAGGACCTGTAAGCGGGAGAAAATGAATGGATGTTGAATAAGCACTAAAGTACTAAATATAGTTAATCCAGATTCTAAAAAAAGATCCATGTTTAATTATGAAATTATTATGATTTTTTATTAATCGGAAACATTGTAGTAGTCACCACAAATTGTGTAATGTGATAATTACATGTCAAGATCAGTCAGTGTCGTTGAATTGTTTTCAGCTTCTTCTTGGAGAAGAACATGTTTGCCTTCTTCCTGAACATCCTGCGCCAGAAGTCCGGGCGCTACGTGTGTGTTCAACTTCTCCAGACCCTCAACATATTGTTTGAGAACATCAGCCACGAGACTTCTCTGTGTGAGTATTCAGACGGCCACTGACTCGACATAGTTTGTGGTAAAACAGCTTAAAATACCATTGTTATTGTGTTATTCACTCGTTGCTTATGCTGTATTTGATTTACGATTGTTTTTTAGTTTTTTTTTTTAATTCTACACTCTAAATGAGGAAACATTGTCACTTTATCTCGTCTGTAGCTTGTGCAATGATACAGTTTTCTTGTAATAATTCAAGGCATGTCACATTTTGTCTGCTAAAATACACCCTGCGTAGCAGCTGCGGCATTCTTGTTGTTGCTAGGCAACCAGAGCCTCGGCAGATCATACAGTCAGTCAGTTGGCTGGAGGCTAATATAAAGTAGGGAGACAAGCAGCCTTTCTTTTCTTTCCTTTTCAGATTACCTCTTGTCAAACAACCATGTGAATTCCATCATCGTGCACAAGTTTGACTTCTCCGACGAGGAGATCATGGCCTACTACATCTCCTTCCTGAAAACCCTTTCACTCAAACTCAACAATCACACTGTGCACTTCTTCTACAATGAGGTAAGACTGCAGCCAAAGAGGTCTCGAAATAGAACGCAGTCTAAGTCATTCAATCGAAATGGACAATCAAACTGTACTGTGAAAAAAAGAACAGAGACAGTTATTTGCAGTCACACTTGTTGAAAGTTGTGGCTGGTTGTCTTTGTTTTCCTGCTCGTTAGCTGTACATTTCTGTACACTACTCTGAATCTGTTTTGTTTTTTACAGTAAAAATGGTGTGTGCGTGCGTGCGTGCGTGCGTGCGTGCGTGCGTGCGTGTGTGTGTGTGTGTGTGTGTGAATCTGATTTAATAGTAACGCCAAACACTTGTGCTCATGGCCTGTGTGTGCTGGGGAAAGTTATTGGAGTACTGTTGATGGTAGTTTTCCCCCTGAACCCAAACCAGACCCTCTGTAGACTGTGGCAACACACCCATCATTTTTTGTTTGTTTTTAATTTATATTTAATCAAACTGTTGTGATTTTTTAAAAATTATTTTTTTGAAAGAAATGCCTAATTTGCCCTTTTCACATCTTCACAAATGACACTTGAAGTCTGGTTTGGTTGTCAGGGTCGTAGCTCCTCATTTGTTGTGACCTCTGTGGGACTCCTGTGATTGGCCGGAGGTGGCAGCCAATGAGGAGTGCTGTGGTCGAGAATTGGGCACTGGCACAGAGAGACAGACAGCTACTGGTTTGATGGAAGTCAGCGGAAACCGATCAGCGGAAACCGTTTATCCAACTCAGGCCACGTCCACACGGAGACGTTTCGTTGTGTAAACGCACGTTTGCATCGTTTTGTCCGATCGTCCAAATGGATCCTGTCAACAGGATTCTTTAAATTCTACGCCCTTGGCTTTGTGTCTGGACGGTGAATCCTCATACTTTCCATATCGAGGTGTCATCCCCCGACCTTTAACCTTCGACTCAAAGTGAGCGGAGCTTGTTACCGCAGTAACGCCAACAAGATCTGCATCATTTCCACTCCCCTTTTTTCGTCATAAATTTCGTTTTGGACGTTTTTCTTTGCTCTGCAGACGAGGAAGTGTTGCTCCACCGTCTCTTCTTCTCTGTTGTTGGTGAATTTCAGTGCGGTTTACAGGCTGTCCAGACATTTCTAATGGATCCATTTGTATGCGGTGCCGAGGACGGAGGGGGGAAAAAAAAAGATCCTTTTGGTCCTTGTGGACATGGCCTGAAGCCACTGACATGAGATTGTTAGTAAAACTGGATTCTCTGTGACTGTCCAACGTTATGCAGCCGAACGAAGTATCTGTAATTAGTCTCTTCTTAATAAAACCCACCACCTGACGCTCTTTTCAACTCTGCTAGCCGCTCTCTCTCTGTGGTCACCGGCAACCCGAGCGTCGCAGACAGTGCCTTGCTCACGGCGCCCCCTTTCTGTCTCCCAAACACAGCACACTAATGACTTTGCCCTGTATACCGAGGCCATTAAGTTTTTCAACCACCCTGAAAGTATGGTCCGCATCGCAGTCCGCACCATCACACTCAATGTCTACAAAGGTGAGTGTCTCGAACACGCGCACGTACACACACACATTAACCACACACACTGGCAGCTGAAAAGGTGACAAACAAATGCTGAATTTAATGTTTTTTGAAAAATTCAGGAGCCTTTGCTGACATTTTCCAGGTGGTGCCTCATGACATTTTGTTTTTTGACGCTTCAATCGCAGAATATTTATTTGTCTGCACCCTGACAAACTAAATCCTCCACAGGATACAAACTAATACAACAAATGACAAAAATGTAATTATCCATGTGACAGCAGGAGGTTTATGGTGCGTTCCAATTGTATCAGATGTCTGAGGTAACTTTTTTGTAAATGTAACTGGTTTCTGTTTAAAATGTAACAGTAGTGTAATTATACTATTTGATGACTTTTCTAAATGTAGATTTTACAGCCACATCCAACATTGTCCAATACCATTTACTAATATTAAGATAGCGACTGGGTTTTTGTCAAATTGTTCAGATGTAACTGAAATTGCAATCATAAATACTTTGTTCATTTCATTTGTCTGCATCGCTGAAAGCCTTTACAGTTTATTTTGTAATAATGATGATAATAATAATAATAATAACAATAACAACTACTACTACTACTACTACTACTACTATTATTATATGATGATTATCATATGATATAATTATTATATAACATATTATTATATATTATTATATAACAAAAACACTGTTAAATTAACTAGTTACTCCCCAACACTGGTTATGAATGCACCAACCCTCCACAAGCTGAAAGTCCTGAAAGTGTGTGTGTGTGTGTGTGTGTGTGTGTGTGTGTGTGTGTGTGTGTGTGAGTGTGAGTGTGTGATCCTACAAACAAACAAACAAGAGTGTCTAGTAACGACACTCTGAGTCTCTGAGAATGGCGTCTCTCCTCACCAACCGATGGTGTTCGCCTCAGGGTGGTTCCGTTCTCCAACACATCACATCTCTCTCCACCTTTACGTGACATGTCATCACCTCAGACATACAGTCGGTACGTGTCGGTGCGTCTGTCTCGTCCTGCATGCGACACATCGACCTGCCCCATTCTGCCACCGTCAGGACCTCTGACCTCATGTTAGCAGAGCTGCTGGTGGTCTGCAGTCCAATGAGGAATCTGTAAGAGAGGGAAGCATCAACAAAGAGATGGACAACTGTTGGATGAACTGTTTGATGCTTCTGGTTGATTCCCTGGGACACGATCTGCTAGAAATAACGACCTGGAAAAGGAATTGGACCAGCATCAGAACTGTGTTCAGATACCTCAGTCAACTGATTGACCGACATTCCATCCAGGTCGGGTTAAACTCTAAGGATTATCTCTGACAGACGTTGTTTGCTTGTTCTGTTTTCTATGAAACAAATATGTGAGTAACAAACTCCTTTTCCAGATGAGACCGTTAAACAGACAGTCACCTCCTCAGGGGTCGTTCACAGCCTCTGTCCCCACCACCACATATTAACCCTCTGTCTGTTTCCCTTCTTCCCCTTCGACAAAACACTCCTCTCTTCTCCCTCTCCTCCTCATCTCTCCGTTCCTCCTCCCCCTCCCTCTGCGCGCCCCATCTGCCTAACTCCAGTCTCATGTAAGTTGGTTCCATTGGTTGTCGTCGTTGGGAGCTGGGTGTCAGCTGAAGTGATGACAACACAGATCAGTCACAATTTGACCCATTGACAATGATTCCAAAACCTGACTAAACTCCGTGTCATTGATACCCAGCTCCGTGTGTTCTTTTGTGGTGTTTTGTGATAAATCAGTATGCATGAACGTCCCTTCAATCCTGGTGTGTGTCAATCATTGCGTGCCACCACCTTCGTACGTGCATGATGTCATACTGTGTTCGTGGCTCAGCAGACGTGCTTTCAGTTCTGCTCCACACGTCGGCTCTTGTTTTGCTGATGAATGGGACGGTTTTGGTCACTGGTTGGTTAATCTGGAATGACACTAACTCAGTTTTTCACAGCTGTGATTCAATCTATTTATTTGCTTTTGCTGAGAATTCATCATTTCTGGAGCTGTGTGGGCTGTTGCTCTCAAATTACTATCTGTACTTCTTTGAATTGGGATGGAACATGAAGTACTGTCACATATATATTTAATATATTTTCTTTAACTTCCTTATCTCTCAGATGATATTAAATATTTGTCAAACTGCTCTGCAAACAACTGCTGAGAGTTTTTCACTTTGGATTGGCAATTTACATACTTAACTTTGATTCATGTGGTTGGTTAACTTCCATAATTTGATTCTTAATTTGAAAGATTCTGTTCTTAATTTGTTTTTGGATAAATCATCACTCACAGTAATTATACAGTGTCCTCCAGTACAGTGTCCTCCACAATTGTTCGCACCATATTAAACATATAAACAACCAGAGAATTTTTTCACCAGCGGTTAAATAGAATTTGACACAGTGTGTGATGTGGATCAGACCAACAACTGAGATGTTTCAAGTCCTTGACGATGTTTAGACGCATGATCAGGATGTCACACTGGTATTGGGCTTCCACCTCCTGTCCACTGGGGGGAGCTGTTGGTCTCCCATCCAGACCCAGTACACATGAAGTTGAGTTGTACTTCAGCGTTGCAGCGAATGTTCAGAAATGGATAGAAATGTCTACAGTGAACACTTTGTAATGGAAATCAGAGTACTTGGAGCATGAGAGGAGAGTCTTGAAACATGGAGGGAGTAATTATTTGGAGTCAGGCTATTTCATGACAAAAGTATTTCATAACATTCACATAAATTAATATTTAAACAGGGGAATAATCTAAATGAAGAAAAAAATACAAATAAAAGGATAACATGAGGACAGATAAATAAGATGTTTCCGATTCGCAGATGAGAAGAATTTGAAGACAAGTTGCAATGAGACATTGTTAAAAAACCTCTCTCAAAGTATCTTGAGTGTAGAGTCGTGCTCTTGTGGGAGAACAACTGGAAATTCTTCAACTTTTAACCAAAAAAAAAAAAAAATATCGTTTAGGGCTTGGAGAGCTTCACTCCAGAAAAAAGGATGATTCACCATTAACTATTGATTGAAGACTTGACAGTAACTGTAGCTCGAATCCTTAAACATCCTGCTCATTCAAAGCAGGGCAATGATTCTGGAGGGCACTGTGTGTGTGTGTGTGTGCGTGCCTGTGCGTGCGTAGCCATGGTAACAACTGCTCTTCTAACCCCCTGTCTCTCCAGTGGACAACCAGCACATGCTGCACTACATCCGAGATAAGACAGCCGTGCCGTACTTCAGTAACCTGGTGTGGTTCATCGGCAGCCACGTCATCGAAGTTGACAAGTGTGTGCAGACCGATGAAGAGTAAGTGCCGTTCTCACAGCGGCCTCTAGGTGTCAGACATGAGCAAGGTTCAACTGAAGTTTGAAGTGTATTCACTTTTTTTTAAGTTTATGCACCTTGGAAAACGTCATCTTCGGCAATTGAAATACGTCACAGTCAAACGTTTTACTTCAACATGATAACTAATATAAAACTCACTATCTTCACCTCTTCCACACGGGAAATGTGACTGACGTCGTCATCAGGCATAAGAACCGCGGGAAGCTCAGCGACCTGGTGGCGGAGCACCTGGACCACCTCCACTACCTGAACGACATCCTCATCATCAACTGTGAATTCCTTAATGACGTTCTGACTGACCACCTCCTCAACCGCCTGTTTCTCCCCCTCTACGTCTACTCTCTGGTCAGCACTGAATCGGTACGTTATGGTTTTAATCTTAAGACACAAATGGATTTTTTCCTGAATAATTATTTTGCAAATTACATCTATTTTCTCGAAAAAACGATTCATATATTTGTGAAACAAGTTTATGAGTTGGAAAGATGTGGGGAAAAAGTCCTTGAGTCCATGGTCTTCAGATACCTCCTTTTGGTCAACCAGCATATGAAATGACAGAAACAAAGTCATTCATCATCTCCCACTTGTTGCTTCTGGGGGTGGGAGGAAGCCGAAGTACCCAGAGAGAACTCCACACAGAAAGATCCCCAGGCGAAGAATGGAACCATCTCGTTACGATGCAATAAGGCTAACCACTGCGCCACCATTTCGCCCAGATATAAAGTTATATAATGATATGAAACTAAGTAGTGAATAACCACACACACACACACACACACATACATTAGCCTTAACTCATGAGGTGTTTTCCTGAACTGTCTCGTCTGTAGAAGTGACCTTCTCTTCTTTTTCTGTTTGACAGTCTGAAGAGAGAAAGATCAACCCTCAGGTGTCCCTCTACCTGCTGTCCCAGGTAAGACACACACACACACACACACACACACACACACACACACACACACACACACAGAGGGATGACCTCCAGTTCTAATAATCAAGGGACACACAATTTTTCCTGTCATAGGAAATGAATTGGATCTGACCAAAAAGAGTTGATTTCAGGGCCATTCCTCTTTCTACCCCCCATAAACTATATATCTACGCGTTTGGGGAATCATTGCCGTGCCAACCATGGGTGGGTTGTCACCCCCCAAAGGAGCTTCAGTGGTATTTCAAGCAGCAGTTTTATTTGTGTGACTGTGATGACCTGTGTGTCCCAGGTGTTTCTGATCATTCACTATCAGCCGCTGGTCCACGCCCTGGCCGACGTCATTCTCAACGGAGACCTGTCCGTCTTCGTCCTAGCAACAGATATGCATAGCGTGCACAAGAACACGGTAACACGTGCCCACACACACACACACACACACACACACACACACACCTTTGCACAGAATGATACCAGAATGGACATGCAATGATGTACTAATGTACTACACGTCTTAAAAAACCTAAAGACGTGCAGCAGAACATTATTTTGGGCCATTGTATTTCTCTGAGGTTAACCTGAACCCCCACCTACCACTTATCTCATAAATTGAACCCTTTCCTCAAATCAACAGTCAATCGTACCCTGAACATTCCCCCCCGACCTTAAATTTCCATCCGCTCTTTGTGTCTTTCTGTCTAATTCCCCCTTATCTCTCCCTTATCTCCCCCATCTGGTTCCCCTAATCTCTTCATTTCCTCCTTCTGTCCTCCACTTTTCTTCCTGTGATTTAACCCCCCCCCCCCACGATGGTTGACCTGTTTGTAAAGTCAGGTGGGCGTGCTGGGGTGCTGAGTGTTTCTGAGAACTGTGCGGTTCTTCTCTGAGCCGTGTGTGTTTGCTGGAGGAAGTAAGAAGCAGCCTACTGAGGTTGAGAGTTGTAACGTCGTCAGTCGACCACAACAGGGCCGACCTGAAGCAGAACCAGCTGTTTGTTGCGCGCTGCCTCCTCGTGTGTCTGCTCTCTTTGGACCAGAAGTAACGCGGCGTGTGGACTCAGCACAGGTGGTCCGAAGGCACTTCCTGTTTGTGTGTGATGTGTGCAGGAAACTGGGTCACATGATGGAACACGTACAGAGCGGCTCACCTAACCCAGATTTCTTTCCTGGAAGAAGTTTTTCTGTTCTTTTAATGTGTACACGTACACTTTGGTGTACATGAATCCGTTATATGCATGTAACAAGCTCACGCATGTCTTTACCAGTATTTATATGAAGTCAATGTCTACCCTGCAAATGGAGAGGAACATGTAACACGGTTACATAATTGAATTACAAAATTTCTTATGATTCTACTTTTAGTAGCATCTGAATAATTTCTGCAAAAACTAGTTTATATGTTCCATGATACTATTTTTGGGGCCTTTTCTTTGTCCAGATCCGGTCTGTGAATGAACGATAACATTGTTAATTGATGGGTTTTGTGATTTTTTTTTTTTTTTTAAAGGGGCGTGACAGTGTTGATGCTGCTGGCTCATCACAGCAATTTGAAACAGTTGGAAACATTTATTCTGAATTTAGAAAAGTCATTAAAATGTCATCAAGTGCAATTTACATCAAATCATTCATTGAAATAGTTCCACTTTCATGTTTTAAACTGGGGGAACCTGCAGTTGTAGGCCATTTCAGTGACAACCAGGATGATCTATTTTGATTTAGTTTGCCTTTACAGGTTTCTTCCATGCGTCCTGACCACCGTGACTTTCTCAGCATCAGCTCAGCATGTGAGCGGTTTTACCAGAACACACTCACACACAGATCCTCAGCTGTGGTTTACGACTGACTGCGCACACCAGCCCTCCGAGATTACCATTTTTAGCACCTGCTGATACATCGAGATACACATATCAGTGATCACCTTTTCCCAGTTTGCTGATTGAATTAAATTTAATGAAAGTGTGATGTCAGCGCAGTTATTTGGGCTTAAAATTCACTAACTTGTCAGACAATATGTCCATGACTTTCTTGCTTGGAAATAGTCCTGTGCCAGGCAGCTAGCTTAACCCTTGCTCTGCTAATGGGAGGAAGGGAAACACGAAGAAATGCACGCAATTTATCTCACTTCTTTAATCTGTTTTATTTTATATTAGTCTATTTTATGGCTTTTACTGTTTTTATTTCCGTTTTTTGTATCTAGTGTCAAACACTTTGGTTCACTGACAGGGCTGTTGTAAAGGCCTGTATAAATAAAAAACATTACATTTACCCACGCACAAACTGACTCCTATGCCGTTACAGAGCAACTGATATGGGGACGCAACAAATCAATCGATCTGATCACTTCTCTTCTGATCACTGATCACATCTGAGCTTCAGGAGTGTGAGCGAGGCCCGAGATCTTTCAGTTTTGATTCACTGCTGGGTGTGAGGAGGACGTGTCACCTGACACCTACAGGTGCAGCATGCGTGCGATGAGATTGACATCGAGCAGAAGTCGATCCGATGCTGCAGAGTTGGGTGAAAGACCAACTCACCTTTTTATCAACGTCACCATTGAACTCATTGTTCCTCAGCTTTGTGTCATCGTCTTAAATGACTAATAATTGTTTGGCTACATCACTTACTGCTGTGTCACCATGCGTCACCATGTGATCATGTCCTCACAACATTGTGTGTGTGTGTGCGTGCGTCAGATTGCAGTTATTTTCACTTTCTATTCAGATTCTTGATGCATCTGCACAGCTCACATCCTGGAGTTGTTGTGCGTGCAAAAACTGTTGATGTTTTGAGAACATCATGAACCATTTACCGTACCTCACGGCATATCATGCTCAGATTTTCTTGTCAACCCCCCACAGGTTAGTGCAGGAGGCGTGCGTCGCTTCACCAAACCCCCAGAGCCTCTGGAGCGCTCGCTGGAGCTGTCCCGCCACCGCGGCCGCAAGAGAACCCAGAAGAGGCCCAACTACAAGAACCTGGGCGAGGAGGATGACGAGGAGAGATCTGGGGGTGGGAGGGGTGGCCACGGTGGCGGAGAAGGGGGAGACGATGGCTGGGACGACAACAGCAGAGGAGGAGAAGGAGGCCGAGAGAGGGAGAAGGGAAAAGGTACAGATGTAGTAGGAGGAGGTGGGAGTTCTAAGGGAAGCAGAGCAAGTGGGGAAACAGCAGAAGGTGAGTGTGACAGCGTTTGGACACAACAGTGCAGGATTGTGTTTGTGTTTCTGTGCGCCCATCAGTCAGACCTAGTCTGCCATGATTCACCCTACCGTCACGCGTCAAAAGTTCAAAGTCTTACTGAGAATATTTGTCTTATTTCTCATCAAAATGTCTAATTTCTTGATTTAGGACAATGAGTAAGATGATGACTCGTTTTATTAAATCTTCACTTAATTGAAGCACATTTTTGCCTAAACCAATTTTAGTTAACGTTACTTTTTCAGGTGATGTCTTATTTTTAGTGGGGAGAGATAGTATGACTAGAAATGAGATATTCTGACGAGAAGACAAATATTCTTGATAAGACTTTTGAGTTTTTGCAGTGTAACACAGATGCAGCAGCAGCAGCGGCGGCGGCCCTCGTCTCCAAATGGCGCAGAGAGAAACACAAGGTCTTTAAAAAAAAAAAAAGTCTCCAAAGCCTCCAGGGAATGTGTGTTTGCTCCAGTGAGGCTAGTTCAGGGCCTGTGGTCTGACAACGAGGCCGGAGTCGTTTCTCTTTGACTTGTTTTGAGAGGAGGCTGTCTCCGTCTCTCTGCTGCTTCCCCTGTTGGGCACCCCCTTTCTGGTTACCATGGCTACCACTGATCATACATCCAACACTGTCCCCAGATCTGCTGTCCATCTCCACGGTGACACACCATCCATCCTGTGCTGTTCACCTCACCACCTGTCTCTCACTCTTGCTCTGTGTGTGTGTGTGTATGTGTATGTGTGTGTGTGTGTGTGTGTGTTCAGTTAAGTCCGACCACTCGTCTGAATTGATTCCTTCTCCTCCTCCTCTGAGCACAGCTCCATGATTTAGGTTTCTGACAGGATGTGTGTTCAGAAACAGAAAGAATGTGCCACACATTGTGATTTATTTACTCTTCATTAGTCTGTTATGTTTGTTGCTTCCAACCAATCAGGAGGAGTGAGAAGGAAACACTTTGGGCTGGAAATTCACCATCACCAGTGATTTCTTATCATTGTGTGTTTGTGTTTTTGAATGTCACATTTATCAGAAATGATGTGTGGAAATACAAAGTGTGTGTGTGTGTGTGTGCGTGTGCGTGTGTGCAGAGATCGAGATGGTGGTGATGGACAAGTGTAAGGTGTCCGAGCTGACTGAACAGAACATCACGGATGAGGAAAAGACGGCAGCAGCCTCCCGCACGCACACACACAGGAGCAGGTACTTGGCGCAGCGGCCTGGGAATGTTCCGGTTCACATCCTCCGCGGCTCCTTCACATTCTCCTCTCCCTCCACAGGCCCTTCTTAGACATGGTGTACAGCGCCTTGGACTGCACCGCCGACGACTACCACGCCCTGTTTGTTCTCTGCCTGCTGTACGCCGTCTCTCACAGCCAAGGTCGGCCTCGCTGCTCTCAGATGAAGAATGATGATGAACTTTAATACAGACTCAAGGTCCAGATAACAAAAGGATGCATACGACTAGACACAACTAACCAGCCCCCGACCTTTGGGTTAACAGACACACTCTTGTGTCAGACTTTTAAGAAATCCACCTTTTTGTTTGTTTGTTTATGTTTTGAGAAGCCATCACTTTGTTGAGCAGCTTGTGTGTGTGTGTGTGCGTGAGTGTGACAGTGTGTGTGTTGTTCTACTGAAGGTATAAACCGTGATCTTCTGGAGCGGCTGCAGCTGCCAGTTCCCAACCAGGAGAGAAGCTCCTACAGTTTGGTGCTTGCAGAGAGACTGATCAGAATCATGAGCCAGGCAGCGCAGCCAGGTAACACACACACACACACACACACACACACACACTGTCCTTCTCATATCTTGTTTGTCTGTGTTTAGATGGTAAAGTTCGTCTCGCCACCCTGGAGCTGAGCTGCCTCTTGTTAAAACAGTCTGTGTTGTCGGGAAACCACTGTATTATCAAAGATGTCCACCTGGCCTGTCTGGAGGTACGACACACACACATATGTCACACACAGACACGTCACACAGGAGGACACACAAACCCATTAAACATTAAACAAATGCTGAAATCTGACAATGAGGAAGAATCCTTCAACAGATTCCTGGATCCAGATGGTTCCGGAACACGACCAACATTTAACCATCTGGTCCTGGTCCATTACCAGCATTTACTCAACATTTAATTCAAGTCTGTTCAGAACTTTTTCAGTTCTTTTACTAACAGACAAACAAACCAACAGACAGATAAACGCTGGCATAAAACAGTAAAACGTGTCATTTCCCTGCAGCGGCTGTGTTTCTTAATAAATGACGACAGTCACTCCTCCTCCGGTTCTTCGTGCATTCAGCTCCGATCATTCATCCCCACCGTGAACTTCCCAGCGTTTCCCAGCAGTGTTTCTTCACAGTAACAGGAAGTAATTGTCCATGTGAATGTACATGATTGGAGGAATTCCAAAGGAAACAGAATCCTGTCTGGTTTCTGATGTTTATATACAGTAGCTGTTATGGCCAGGTTTCAAACACTTGACACTCTTTTAGCTTTTGAGTGCTTGAGTCCATGAGTCAGGGATTTTACTGCAGTAAAACTACACCGAAGGGAGGAATTATTGCTTTGTCAAGAGAGTTTTCGGCGTTTTGTCTGTTCTCTGCATCTTTTCACTATTCATTTTAAATGTGAGCGTTGGAATCAGTTTTATGAGCAGGTTGCACCTGTTTCCTACTAAATATCATGTAACCTGCAGCCATTAACGGATGATTCACCTGAAGGAGGAAGAAGCAAGTCTGACTCATCGTAGTTGGTTCAATGTTTACAGATAATAAAACATCAGTCAAGCTTTAATGTGTCGGCAGGAAGGGATTTCTTCATGAGTGGTGTTTTTAATGTGACTGACGCAACTGAAATGACATTTTCAGATCCATTTGAAATCTCTCCTACACTGCAGGAACTCATCTTTCAGAAAACATTAACATGAGAAAACATGAGCTTTTCTGAAACGAGTACAAATTTCTGTAAAATTAGGGTTTTAGACTAAGAGCATGTATAGGGGAATGTTTAAAAATGATTTCCCCAATGTGCAATACAAATTTGCTCAACTTGAGTAAATGTGCCAATCTTCAAATAGATATTTGTCAAGCAAATATATCCTTATCTCCAGTAAGCTCCAAAAAAGATTCAGGGATTTTTCCTTAAATTTGGGAAATCTATTTAACATTTGATACTATCTTGAACAACCTGATGAGAATAGGTCATCAGGTTTGACAAATCACAACCAGAAATATCCTGATTTAAGACATTTCATCTTACATCAGAACTTTTCAGTGTGCTTTGTTTTAAAAACCTCTATGTTACCTGCTCTGTTTGTTTCCCTGTGCAGGGGGCTCGGGAGGAGAGTCTGCACCTTCTGCGGAGGTTTTACAAAGTGAGTGTGCACAATGACACACACACACGTAAATTTGATAAACACATATTCGGTGTACTGAGGTTTCTTCCTGTGTGCCCCCTAAACCAACATTTCACCTGACTGCAGCTCTGGTGCGTTTGTGTGCGTTTTTAATATTTTAGCACAGACCTGCAGTTTCACAGCGGTGAGATGAACGTGATACCTCAGCACTCCGTGTATGTCCCCACCACTGGGTGTCACCCCTCGTGCCTTTGGTCGGTGACATCATACTACCAGATGAGAATCATTCCTTGAAGAAGCTGTTGTATCTAGAAACACACAGTGCTGCTTATCTTGACCAATGAGTCAGCTCTAATAGATATGACAGCATGTCTTCCCCATATCACTGAATTTCATCTGTGACATGATCTCTACTCAGGCTTTACGGTCAAGACGTCTTTTCCGTAGAATGACGGAGAATGAATGTTTTTTTTCGTTTGTTTCCCATCACGGTTCGGCCAGGTCGGCACCGTTTGGTTCAGAGCATGCGCACTGCGCAGTGACTAATTTTTTTTTTATGTGCCACAGAAGCATAGGTTTCTAATGCTAGCAGTCTTATCTGTATTTAATGCTGACAGCCTGTCTGCTACACGTTTCTAATGCTAGCAGCCTCACTGACTGCTAGTGTAAGCAGCCACACTTGTTTGTAATGCTAGTAGCCACACTTCAACCAACCAAAACAACCTCTCAACCTCTCAGTGAAAATCAGATATGAAGAGAAAACCGAAGCAGTGTTGGTTTTATAGTGAAAGATCTGAATGGTTATGTCGGAGCAAGAGATGAAAAGCTCCTTTTTTCATACTCTATCCCAATGACCTGTTGTTTGTCTCCGCATCCTCTCTGTCTTCTTTTGAACGGTTGC
Organism: Aeoliscus strigatus; assembly: GCA_901007665.1. Taxonomy (NCBI): domain Eukaryota; kingdom Metazoa; phylum Chordata; class Actinopteri; order Syngnathiformes; family Centriscidae; genus Aeoliscus; species Aeoliscus strigatus. Next base: position 91,261 of record CAAKHB010007678.1, read on the forward strand.
CATGACAGGGTGAGGAGATCTTCCTGGACATGTTTGAAGACGAATACAGGAGCATGACGGTAACTTGGCTCTCGTTTCCAAACCTTATTATCTGGTGTGTTTTGCGGCGATGCAAACTTTTCTTTATGGCTGATGCACTTATGGCAGAGTAAACCGCTGAACGTGGAGTATCTAATGATGGACGCCTCCATACTGCTGCCACCCACTGGCACTCCTCTGACCGGCATAGACTTTGTCAAGAGGCTGCCGTGTGGGGACGTGGAGAAGACACGCAGGGTGAGTGACCGGGTGTTATGTTGGTGGGACAAGATGAAACAGATTCAAATTCAAATACCCCTTTAAATAAAGTCTGTCTGTCTGTCTGTCTGTCTGTGTGCGTGTGCGTGTGCGTGTGCGTGCGCGCGCTCTCCATTCAGGCAATTCGGGTGTTCTTCATGTTGCGGTCGCTGTCACTGCACCTTCAGGGAGAACCGGAGACACAGCTGCCTCTGACCAGACCTGAAGATCTTATCAAGACTGATGACGTCTTAGACCTGAGTAAGACGCACGCACGCATACAAGCGCACATACACGCATATAGACTGACTGACAGAAGACTACAGAAAACATGTAGGTTATATCATATTTGACACGGCTGTGATTTTTTTGTAAAATGCCCAAATAAAATACTGAATTCATGCTAATAGCAAACAGAGGAAGGAAGGAACGGTTAATAGAATAGGAATAAGATAGAATAGTTCTCAAAATATACTCCTAAAGTATACAAGTATTAAAAGAAGACATGAAAACAACATGTTAAGAAACAGCAGGTGACAGATGATTACTACATGTAAAGAACTGTGTTAACAGGCGCTGTCAGTGTCAATGGAACCTAGTCTTGCTGAGTGATCCTGTCCACCCCGGGATTCTGTGCGTGTGCGTGTGCGTGTGCGTGTCTGATGCCAGGTTCCCGCTTGTGGACGTGGGTGTATCCACGGAAACAAACAAAAACAAATGTGAGTCACAGTGTTAGCGTGGAGCTGAACCTGTGCGCTTAAACAGAGAAGGTCACAACAACGCACCCACAAACTGATGCTGTAGTTTTCTGGAGGTGTTGTCGTGGCAGCAGCGCAGTGATTGTTTGTCTGCACGATCCAGCTGAGAAAACATCGGTGGTACCCAAAGGACAGTGTCACGGCTGCCAGCCAAGGATGGAAATGTATGCTGGGAAGAAAAAAAAAAGAGCAATTAAAAAGGTTCAAATTAAAATGAATGAAATAAAATAAATCAAATTTCAAATAGTGTATAATGTAATATTTACATACACATAATACATAAGGTATTGACACACAAAAATATTTTTTTTACAAAAAATTAGTCTGCGACTCATCCAGGATGAATCCTCCTGTCGTACAACTGTGACCCAGGAGAGATGAATGAATGAATGAATGAATGAATGAATGAATGGATCTTTACATAGTGGTGGAATATGTTCTGAATATGTACAGATAGCTGTAACCATAGCAACTCTTCCTAAACACACACATACACAGTCTGTACTCCAGTACGACACACTGGTACAAGTGTTTTCAGGACGTGAACGTCATCTGACTGAACTGTGGCTCAGATTGTTTTCTGTCTGAATGATTTGATTGATTTGATTAGGTTAAAGACCCATACACAGACAGACTTTTCCTG
>CAAKHB010007679.1:11040-39942 GCA_901007665.1 Aeoliscus strigatus
GGGGGGGGTGTTGTTATAATTCATGAGGCGTTAACAGATTTGTTATCATAGTGAGGATGTGCAGAAATGATACACTGAGCTCGACAATCTGGAAAAAGAAGATCTCATTATACTGTAATTTCTCAGAGTTCTTCGACCCTCCTTCCAGCTTCCCTTTAGACTCGTTGCACCGACAGCCTCTGGGCACAGTCAATGTTTTATTGGCTTACTATAAGAGATGTTTCCTTGCAGGTAATTTGATATAACAGTCGTTGAATACAATAGATCATTTTGACTGCCACAATGGGGCCATCTGTGTAAGATCTCAGTCCATATTGACAGGCAGGGGAAATTGAGAAGAATTGAGCCAAGCACCAGGAGTCTGTAAAGTGTAATTGGCTGGGTTGCTCAAAGAGCAAGAGGGGGAATTACAGGGTCATGGACTTCAACAACCCAGAGAGGCAGTGGAAATAACTGTGTATTTTACACAGCGCTTTCATAAAGCGTCAGTGAACAGAGCTGCTCCCGTGCATTGACGGGAACTGAGGCTTCCTCATCGAGCAGTGCGGACCATTGATTTGTTCTTGAAGGTGTTTACATGGACCAAAGCCTCCATTGTTTCTTTTCACAACATACGCCACCAAAATACTAATCTGACTGTTCAACGGAGAGCTTCACTTACACGATGTAAAGTAAAGACATATAGAGACTTTCTGGATAATACGCATACACATACTACACAATACCTGAGTTTGGCATCTGCAAGAGTCCATTGTGCTCCTTTTTTTCTCTCAGCAATTGAGGCAATAATAGTACAAATTATTGTGTGCTCATGATGATATATTTATATTTCTACATGATGTGGAATGTGGAATATATATACTGTATATACAATATAAACTGCATTGTTGTGTTTTTTTTATTTTTGCCTGATATTTACATTATTTAGATTTTAGATGTATCTTTTCTGATTCACCTTTCTTGTTTTCCTTGTTTGTTTACTTACTCTTTTCTAATGTTTGAAATTAATAATTATACACACACACACACACACACACACACACACACACACACACACTGGATTCGTAGCATGTATTTCTGAGGTAAATCTCTCTCTTTGTGCATTCGTCAACCTAACTTACTTATTTCACAACCTATGTGGGCGTGATGCTTACGGTTTTAATGTTTCACTACATCATCTGGGAATCATAAAATCGTTCTAAATTGATATGATAGGAAACTGCTGTATTGGTTGTTGGACTACTGGCCTCAGCTGAATCTGGCAGATGTGCAATATCCGCTAAATTATTACTATCAGTAGCTTTATGATCCCTGTCGTTAATTTGCTCACTTGGCTGTGGTTCCTCTTTGCCGTGATTTGCATATGAAGTGATGAGTGCGCTGACAGACAGCATGACATGGTGAAGGCAGTAAATCCTCTCCTGCCCCTCGACCTTTCATCTCAGAGAGCATTAATCCATCTACATTATTTCATGAGCGAGTTCACGTACGAATGTCATTTCATATCAGTTTATTGCCCTTTTATAATGCCATTGAAATGACATTTTCTTTGATGTTTTACAGTGGCAAATTAAACAGAGCAGGCGTTAAGAGACTTTAATGGGGGTTAAACCGTCAGGAATGAGTGTTTGGTGGCTACAGCTGTGCTGACTGTAAGGTTACACCACCAGGAGCTTTTACAAACTCCCCTCCACAAACTAAGTTCAAATCTACTTCAAACACAACTGTCAGTGTAAAATCTATGGCTGAGCATTGTTTTCCGATTTAAAAAAATAAAACAGGCATTGGCCCATTTGGCCTGACATTGTTCTTTGAGCTCAATATTGCGAAAGCGGTGTTCTGTTGGCTTTGTCCTGACAGAACGGGAGGAAAATAGGCCTTGAAAGGCCACAGCTCCAATTACACCGCAGCCTCTGCTTCTTAAATGTCAAGCTACTTTGCATTACCAGCGATGGCATTCAGCGGGTATTAGCCCCACTCAAACTATATCATTTCATGCACCTTCTGGAGCAAACAAAATCCTGCGTTTCTTTCCTTCGATTTATGACATATCATCTTCGGATTTTTCCACTTCTTTCCACAAGTCAGATGAAGCCAGATAAAATAACCATTAGGGTGGTTGTGTTGTTTTTATGAGGCCGAATGGCTCTTCGGCAGCTGTAGTAATTGGTTCAGAGAGAAGATTCATGAGCCTTCCTTCAGGGCTGTCGGTTCATTGGCTCTATTGCCACACAGGGCCCCTCAACTTTTCCAATTAGAGACTCCACAGGCCGGACAATTTAGCTGCTTTGTCGATCTTTGAGAGGGGAAATGCCAGGCTTCCCCTCGCTAATTAAACCTTGATTAAAAAACTGCTCCAGAAGCAAGTGGGAGGAGAGGGACAGACGGAGGGTTGAAGCTGCCCAACAAAGTGGTGAAACACTCAGAGATTCAAAGTGTCTTAATACATAAAAGTCCGTGCTCTGCAGTAAATAATGCACGTCCAGGATGATCGATCCAACATCAAGTTCATCAACAGCCCTTAATGAAGAATGAAACTTGTTTTTTTTACAATATACTGATTTGCAGGGGTGGAGCCTGCTCTGCTCCTGACTGAAAGGAACTAATAACCACAGCAAGCAAAAGAAGATGAATGAATGAATGAATGAATGAATGACATTGGCATGTGTTATCTACATCGAAACATATTCTGCAGCTTCTTTAAACTTAAACATTTACCAGAATGAATGTTCTGACTCCATATTGTGCAGAAAATGTTTGTTCCCTGAAAACTTGCTCTACTTTCCTGTCAAGCATGAATATTTGCTTGAGTGTTAAAAGATGGATTAGTGAAAGGGGGGAGTGTGCAGACTAAACTACTTTTTTCTGAAAGACACATTTGACCAATGGGAAAAAAATATTCCCAAATTTTAGTAGTATTATTATTAATATTAATTTGCAGTTTTTCCATTACTTTGTCTGAATTATGTTTCTAAGGCTCAAAGCTGATTTTCCCTGGAGGGTTCACTCCAATGACAGTTTGTAGTTTTCCTGTCTAAGATTTGCTGAAGGAATATTCCAGGAAATGTTACTCTAAGCAGCCTTTCTAATCTTTACAGTAAATCATTAAATAAACAACAAAAGATCAATATGGCACACAAGCTTATTAACCTGGACTGTGTGTGTGATGGATGTGGAGAAGAACACACACCGCTGATTACCATTAGATCCTGACTGATTGGACACGTGGGAGATTTAGATAATCAATGAAGTAATGCTGCTGTGCTCTGTCTGTCTGTGTGCAGTGTCTCTGTTAATGATGAGAAACAACCCTGTTTCCAGTTGGAGGGGAATCACTGCAGGTCTTTAACAGATTATGCACCATTTCTTCTTATTCCGTTATCAAACAAGGCATAAACAGCTTGAAGGGTTCAGAGATGTAGAAATGTGCGAAATCTTGTAAAGTCGCAGCAGAAATCCATCAAAGCTCCCTGAGATGAAGAATCTGTGATGTACAATAACAGACTGTCACGTGTGAATTTGTGAAGCGTGATCTTTTGCTTGTGTGCAACAAACAGATTGTACATGTGTTGTACTGTGTGTGTGTGTGTGTATTATGGACAATAATACTGTATATATGAATATATATGCTATTGACTTTTATGTTTAATGTGTAGTGTGTGTGTGTGTGTGTGTGTGTGTGTGTGTGCAAGTGCATGTAGAAGAGTTTTACTCTGATGTTGATCTTAGTGACCAACCTTGGGCTGTTCTTTTGAGAATTCTCATACAGTCCACGCTTCCTGCTCAGCCCCCGCTGCGGTGCTGTTTAAAGGTGACACCTGCGCTCAGACGAGCCGCTCTGCTGAGAAGAAAGGCAGCTTTTTGTCATTTGTATTCCTGTGACACACTGCTTTCAGTTCCAATGATCTCTGAAGCAAACTCTCAGATAGTGCTGTGGGGTGGAGACATGCTAAGCTGCAGCATTCCTGTCTCTTTTGGAAAGTGAGCATCCATCTAGGTGGAGTGTCCTTGAACAGGAGGGCGCTCCAACATCCGGACATCGAAAACTAAAACTCATCCTGCGAAGACATTTGAAATCAGCTCACTCTGATGACATTCAGAGCTTAAAAACGAGGACATGCCATCGCTGCAAGACGTTGACCTGGGTCAGGTAAAAGAGTTTGTGCTTATTCTTCTAATCAGGTTTACGTACAAATCAGTGAACCAAGCTTTTGGACACACGTCATTGACCATTAGAAGCTTTGGCAAGATCATCTAGTCCAGGAGCATCAAACATAAGGCCCGTGGACAAAAGGTGGCCCACCAGAAGGTGGAATCCGGCCCTCAGGCTGAATTTGCAAAGAGTGAAAGTCCCATAGCAAACACTGACTGTAATCCAATGAAAGTAACTGCTGTTCCTGTTCCGCTGTTTTAGTAATAATGAGAACCAGAGATACATTATGTATCATCTTTCATAGCGCCCACTAATGTAAGCTGTAACACACAAGGCATAATATTGCTGAAATTTGCCCTAAGAAAATTCAGGTAGGTAATATTGTAAAAGGTTAGTTTGTTAATTTTGAAGTTGTTATTGATATGTTATTATTCTGTTATTTTACTGTACCGGCCCACTGGAGATCAGATTGGGCTGAATGTAACCTGAACTAAAATGAGTTTGACACCCCGGATCTAGTCAGTTTAATTATAATGCCTTTCATTTTAGCATATAATTGCTTCTTGTCTATGGGAAACATATAGCAGACATGCAGTGCACAATGAGCTCCTTGAACATTAGACGACTGCGTGCTACAACCAATCTAAACAAGCTTTCTGTGTCCCTCAGCCAGCTTCACTGTTACTCACAGAGGCAAAAATGAAAAGGAAGCAGAGAGAAAATGCACAAAGGATGTGAAATCCCAACCCTCTTTGGAGAGACTAGTGCTTTTACCCTCGTCTTATCAGATGAGCCTTCTGAGGATAAGAGCAAGGCTCCTTCTCCACAGGGACAGATCCTCTCAGCTTGGTGGTTCGAGTCAAATCGACCCTGGAGACAGGCACATGGGTCGACAGCCGCGCCGACAGACATGATTGTCAAAGGGAGGCAAGAAAAGGTGTCTGTGTGTGGGGGGGGTGGGGTTGGGATCTTCAGTGGTACTGATGGCTGTGCTCAAAGTCTGCAAGGAATCGCGCTACCAAAACTCGTGGGAAATACTTGCACGCTGCCCATAATTGAGTTGAAAGCATTACTGAATATTTTATTTGTGCTGTGGGAATTAGATTCTTGAGAGCTCAGAAAAAGCTAAATGCTGGTGGGATATACTAATCATAGCTGATGATACTTGCTTTAGGGTGACTTTAAAAGCAGTAAGATGTTCCATTATGGTCAATTTTACATTCAGCCAACATACCTGTGTTGATTTCAAAGGACCAATGAAATCTGGATTAAATGCTGCTTGGTTACCATCAGCTTTGTTGTCAGGTCACAACATTACTAGAGAAAACTGAACCACTCATTAACTGGCACAGTTAAATGCAGCTCCAGGACCTGGCAGTGACCCCAGGGCCACAGATCTGAAAGCAGGAGTTCAGCATGAGTCCCTCCGCATACCAATCAGACACTGCTGCCCAGGGAGGCTGAGCTCCGTTCTCTGCTAATCAGGAACAGTCCTCCAGACACGGAGAAGAGAGGAGGTCTGGTCAACAGTGACTCTCTGCTGCTTCTTCATTCTCTCCCATCCTCTCCAACTGGAGCGAGCCCAGTGGGGCCGGGGGAATCCAGTCACAGAGGAAAGAGAACTGGAAATACTATTTGGCAACTAGTCACTTGGGAGCTGGTGGGCTGCCAGACCCAGCTGGGGCTCACTGATCCCTCGATCAATTCCTACAAACCGTCCTTGGAGGGACGGAAAATAAACCAGTCTGAATGCAGCAGAGTTAACATAATAGCCAGATAATTACAGTTACAATATCATCACAATACTTGCGTTGCAATACAATATTATCACCGAAATTTTTACTGTTTTCCATGTCTTTGTCTTGTAAAACAAAAGGAACATTTATATATTTAATGGAAATTCAACAAAAGTTCCCACACATTCCCACACATGGTGCAGGCATGAAAATCTGTAGAACCTAACAACCACACAAACCAACCTGAAACCAAACCTCTAATGATGAGACTTGTGCACAAAAAAGGTCTGTCTGTGTCTGTGTCATCACAATATCGCGGGAGGGAGAGGTGCAGCTTTTGTAATGGTATTCACTTGGAAGCCAAAGCCACAGTTACAAGCTGTAATTAACTTGTAGAAACTATGGTGACTTTGTTACAGTGCTGGCACCTCCCTGAACTACAACTCTAATCTACAAAAGGAAACAGACCTTCCCGAGACACATCTATTGTGTAAGATGGCCGCAAAGCCAAGACAAAAGAAAAAAGCCAATCAGGAAGAGACCTGATAAAGCTTCATGGGAGTGTGTGGGTTTACGGGTCAAGAGGTGTCTCGGAAATAGATACAGAGAGCTTTTATTTTCACAGAGGAATGCCCGTATGAAAACCCTGTGGCTTTGGGTACAATGGCCGGCCCCTATCCTGGTAAAGACAGGAGCATTGTGGCTCCAACCAGACTGGAGGCCATGGTGGTACTTTCACCAGTGCAGGAATGATGGCCACATGATGACATCATGAGTCATTCTTGGCGTGGAGCCATATCAGCTTCTTATTCATTTCTTATAACTTCCTGATCCCAAAACTCAAAGTGTCAACCTGAAGAATGTCATTTTGTCCAAGAGAAACAGTCTGAACAGCTAGAGGACAGAGGAAAGTACATTTTCTTTGTATCTGTCATTCTACGATTGATCAACTTCAGTTCTCTAGAAAAGCAAAGCCTCCTGTGCCTGGATGAATGATCCATAAACCATCACTTGTACCTTCTGTGACAACAGGTTACTTATCATCATTAATATTATGGTCTATTATCACACTTAATAAACTCTGACAGGCTTCAGTGACACAGACTTCAAATCATGTGTGCTCACAGACAGTAGAAATGACATTTGGTGCTTTTTAGAACTGCGCTTAAAAGAGGTGTCCTATATTATCTGAGGCCGTCAGTGGAAAATACAGAGAACCTTTTTCTAAGATGAGAGTACATGAAGAACGAAGGCGTGCCTGCAGGCCAACATCAGTGGATGATATGCAGCAGTCAGTGACATATGGTCATCTGATGGCGCTGGGAGGCCCTGATGAGGTACGGCGCCTAGAGTTATTGTTTTCTTAATGACATATGACAGGAGAGAAACACTCAACATGCTGATGTGGACAAATGCATCAGTCTACTTCAGGTGTGCTACAGTGAGAATATGCCCTTCAGCGTTGACTACTATTTTCATTATTCACTAGTTTCAGTATCAGGTTTTGTCAGGGTGATGATTAGATAAATGCATTTAAGCTTCTTTTCCTCTTTCTTACACACATATCTATATGAAATATTATATCACCTATGCGCTCTGAACAAATCTGCACGTGTAGTGGATGACAGGTATTTACTCAATTCTCATACCACATTTCTTCAATCTACACACTGATCTTTTCTATCTAAAGTCATCATGGATCACGTATCCATGGCTCATAGGTTCATTGTATGTTTTACCATTCCTTTGGGTGAAGCAGAACTCATTGTTTTAGCATGGAACTCAACAATGTCATCCTCCAAACTGCTGCATCATAACATGGTGAATTTAAAAGCTTTTAGGCTAGAGTCATGTTTGTTATCTTAACCGTATAATTATTAATATTACTACTACTTTTATTGAGTTTATGAATAGGTGAAATTTCCAATACTGTATAAAGTTAATTCAAAAGATCAAGGACTGCAATACTGTTCTGACACATTATTTACACACTTGTAATGTAGCTGATCAGATCATATTAGCATCTACTTGCGCCCCAGTGATTCAGTCCCGACAACCTCATTGATAGCTCCACACCGCTGACCTACCTCCCAATAACCCAATCAACAGAGATAACCATCAGGACCGTACAGCGTCCGCTCACTCTTATTCAATCACTCAGCTGTAGCACCAATAATCATATGAAGTTGCAGCGGAAACGTTTGTTCCTGCTGACACAACAGAGAACCACCAGTCGAGTCACTGTCAACAGACGCTGATTCTATTTTGCTCCTCATTGACCCCGTTTAACGAGTGAAAGGTCAGTCCAAAACATCGAACAGATGGCAGCACTTGTTGACTTAGCATATAAGTTAGCTATTTGACCTTCGACCCCACTCAGTTAGTGAGATAGTGACTCCAAATTAAATTAAATGAATGCAAGGTTGTGGACTCCCACTGGTGTCAGGTCCTACATAATCGCAGATGAGTGGATGTGAGGATTGTTCATGACCATGGCACAGGCTGATTAACCAAACATTTACACATTCTGCTTCGAGTTTTCATGCAAATTGCGTATTTAACACTCAGAGGAAACACACACTGATTGTTACTGAAAGAATCAAGTAAGTCAATGTGCTTCAACCGAAACTTAGCCACATTACACTGCTTTATCTTTTCTTTTTTTAGACAAATTAAGATATTCATGTATTGGTAAATGTCTGACATGAGACACAAGCCTTCACCAAACGCCTGAGCTCGTCACTAAACTGATCCAAACTGAAGTTCACAGCAGAAAATCAGCCATTTCCCACCAAGGCTGAAGTCAGAGTCAGAGTCACAGAGTCTGTCGGATGTAAGATATTCACTTAATTCAAGTAACTTCACCTTTTCCATGAGTGACTTCTTTTAATTTGGACTCAGTCAACCAATCAGTATTTTTATACTTATGTCCACATGACAAAGAGTAAATCACCTTGGATTCGCTAAAACATCTTTTGTGTGATACAGAGATGCAACGAGTTCACACATCAGTGTGTCACGAGGATTGTGGAAGAGACTCGATAAGTGCTGAGTGCTCCTCCGCTGAATGCAGAGCTAAAGAAATAGAAAGCCTAAGTGCAGTTATAAAAGACAAATATGGATGGTGGAGGTGATGAAGAGCGGAAGATTATTACTTTGACATCCACAGGTTTGTGAGACTCTACCTTATGTGATATGTGTGCATGCACACACACACTGAGGGTAATACGGCATAATTACCTCCATGGTGATGACACAACAGCAGGTATTACCTGACATGCCCATTTTTCATCCTTGGATCTATAATTAGATTGATTTGGATTCCAACAAATTAGAGAATGAGACATTTCCCTGTCCAATTGGGTAATTGGATCGACTGTGAATGGCTGCTAAAAGATCCGTCAAGTTTAATTTCACACATATTGACATGCACTTGATGTGGATAGCATAATCTAATGAATATTTATATGACTTTCCTGCTATCAGCTCTGTCTCCAGCTCTCACCAGGCATATCATTACACTGTAGCACCGCCATCCGTCAGCGAGGGAGCCTGCTGAATTCCTCTGGTGATTTATGGCCCATTGTTCAAATGAACTGCCAGACGGGTTGCCAGCTATATTTGTTGCATGTTGTGTGTCAAAACAATTTCTGTAAAAGTGCATTAATACAGTTCCAAAGGTTGAAATAAAAGGACAGAAGGCTGTTTGAAGGTGTTTCCATGGATGCAAACAGAGCAGGGAGGAGGACACGAAACATTCTTATCCATTAGAGACAATTCTCCCTCTTCCACCTACTGGACAGACAGCAGAGCACCACCACTGTCTCAAACACAGATACAAGACGTTTTTCCTGCCTAGAGCAATAACTCACCTTTGTGTAACACTCATTAGTCTGGCTACAATTGTATCTGCCTCAGTAGAATACACTGACACCGGCAGACGTACTCAGTGTGTAAGAACACCAACACAACACTGATAGACAGGAGAAGTAAACCGGATGAATGTTGAAGGTTCAAAAAATAATGAGCCCCACTGAACTACACAGCGAGGAAACCCAGTGAATAAACGCTGCTGACTGCTGTATTGGAGCTGGTCACTCGGACAAAGGCAGAGGTGGGAAAGACCAGGATGTGGGTGCAGGGGGTGTCCTGCAGGGTGCTGAGCTGGGACACCTGCATGGTTTGAGTTCACGCCTAGTTCACATGCGAATGGAATAGATAAGACATTAGTACTGACAGGGTAACTCAGTCAGAGGATGATTAACGTCGCATGTTTTTGTAACTTAACAGAAATCTGATGATTTCTTCATATAATTCTTTCATCTTTGACATGTTCATACAGATGAGTTCAGTTCATTTATTTATTTGCCAAAAAAAATCACTTTGCTCCACTCTCAGGAAATACCAGTGAAGTCAAAGTACTTTGAAATGCATAAGAGCGTTGAGCAGGTAGGATGGGTGGATACTACGAGTGGGTTGTGCTTGGAGATTAGATGTGAGCCTGCAGGCAGTTTGTCAGATCAAGGTGCTTCCACTTGTAAACTCAGGGTCACTGAAGGTGGGGCGGATTAGGTTTGGGAAAGGTTTTCCATTAGTCTCCTGAAGCTTATATATCCTGGAGAAAATTGGCTGCGTGGACAAAAACACAGCAGTGGCAGAGAGGAGGCATTAAATGCAAAGTCAAAATCTGGACAGGAAGCTGAGAATTAGACAAAAGTAATATTGTACAGCACTTGTTAAATAGCTACCTAAACTGAAGTTTGAAAGAGTCTTCCGGAGAGATGCTCTTTCTGGGTTGTGCTATGGATTTTACAGTATGTCACCAAACCTCTTCGACTGAGTGTCCAATGACTGAGGGTCAGATCGCATCCAAGTGAAATAGAAACACGTTATTTGTCTAATTACAGAAATCACCGAATATGAGATGTCAAAACAACAGCTGTTTTCTATTACAGGGGAGACGAGACGGATAATAATGAGCTGCTTCTTGTGATTCTCTACAAGGGTAGTTTTATCGAGCAGATGCACTTCACTTCTTCTGAAGTAGGGACGAGTCTGCTAGTTTACATTCCACCCACTAAAAGTTTAATTAGAGAGGATTAAGAAGGCGGTCAATGAGCCGAGCAGCTAGTGAAACACTGAATGGGCAAATAATGTTGGTGCATGTCAGACAGAGGAACAAAATGGTCAGACACAGAGACACCATCGATATGCGGGATTGAGGTTTTCTGCTCTTCACCTTCCTCTTATGCACTGGACTCAGACACCATCGACCCAGCTGACATGTTATTAGACAACGAAATGGACATGAAGATGACAGAGAACATAGACTTGTGATACCATCCTGCTCTACCACTGAAAACATCCGCTTTCCTCTCCCTTAGTATTGAAGGTATCAAGGTGGAGACGATTCCAACAAAAGTAACCTGTTGGATTTCACAGCGTTTGACATTAGTCGAATTATCTGTGTAGGCTTGTATGTACTCTCAGCAGAGGCTGAGAGAAAATCAATGGCAGTCATGACTGTACACCCCAGGAAAGTACGGATTGTCAAGGAGAAGAATAAATAACTGCTGACAGTAAACAAGCCATATCTTTTACTTACTTCCTGCCAGAGATGATACACACATCTTTTGTGTTCTCTTCAACTGATCAATTTCTAAATCTCTCCAGCAATCTTGGGGTTCCTGCTGCTCGCTGTTCCAGATGGAGACATTCAAGGAAAGACCAAACCTGAGAGGAACTGGAATTTTTCTATTAGTGGATGGAAAATACACACAATGATGAAAAAACAGTCTGTCACAATGAAAACATTTAATATCGCTTTATGCATAATCAGTTCCACCTGAGCCCATGGGACAGAGTCCAATATCCTGCTCTATAATGATTCTTTTCTTCCTCAGGAATGCCTTTGAGTGAGGTGGAAGGTCACATTACATTCCAGTCCAGACAGATATAAGTGCTGCAGTGCCTGGAACGGACTGAAAGTGTATCTGAATTTGTAAGAATCAAAGAAAATCCCAGAGCTCTGTATTTCTTAGAAAAATGTTTCCACAATTTGTGAATATGTGAATTCTTGAAAGGCTTAAATGGAACTTAAGAAATATGTATTAGAAAACATTTGCGCTGGTGCTCATTTGGCAAACATCCCATTTCTCATTAGAAACAAGATGTGAAACCAGTAGGGATTTTCAGAATCAATTTGTTGCATCTCCTTCCCTCCAGCTATAGAAATAAAATCAAGTAGTTACTTAAGGAACGACTCCCTGCCTGCCGACAATGAATCGCTGTATTCTCACGTTGCAGTTGTCCTCAGATGACTGCTGCAGGGTTCAACAAGCAGGTTTTTACAACCGCAGCGATGCCTCAAACTGCAGAGGGAACAGTGCAGCATCACAAATCCACAGTGAGAAAACTAGCTGCAGCTATAAACCCTGAACCAGGCTACAGCCACTCTCTCCCACCTGTGGAGCACACATAAAGAAATAAAGACTTTTTCTGCAGGAGAGGGAACATTCAGGGCAAATCCAGCCAGAACTAACGTCAAAATGAAGGATGACAAGAAGGAAAGTATGCAGGAGAGATGGTTGGAGGAGAGAGGTCGAAGGGAGGACAACAAATCTTAGTGCTCCACAGATTGCTGCTTCTGTTAGAAAATATTAACAAAAACAAAATCCAGATAGCAGTCTGAACTGATAACTGAACTTTTATATTTTTTTACTTTTTTATTCATTTATCATTATAAATATTCAATACGACCAATACTATATTGAAAATGTAGCATCACATTTCCAAGACCAGTTGTCCAGTAGTAAGAGTGAATGACGCTGCTTTCGTCACTGATTATTGGCTTCCTGGGCGGTAGCGCATCCTGCTGCTGTCTCGTGTTAATGATAATGGCATGATATTGATAACGGCATCCTACAAGAAGCAACATGAGGAGGAGTGACCCAGCATGGAGGACGATTACTGCACTAAAAGTAGACGTCGAGCAGTAAGAGGAGGAGGAGGAGGAGGAGGAGGAGGAGGAGGAGGAATTGTGGCAGGTGGTGCAACAGTGCCCCCATGTGAGAGGATGGTGAAGTTAAGGAGCATATCAGCCCTCATCTGCTGATTTTCTCTACTGTGAGACCTCTATCAGCAGAAATCCATGACATACATCTGCCTTGTTTGACACCTGCTACGAGGAGACATACCCCTTTATAGGGAAAAGCTTTACGTGGCTTCTCACCTTTATCCCTTGTCAAGCTTAAATCCCCATCGCTCCAACCTTTGACACAATCCCTCCTTGTTTACGGTGAGGCACACGCTGCCAGTAAATTTCATGTCAGTCAGCAAAAGAAAAGCAATCGCCGTGCCAAGAGTGTGTCAGAGTGAGAGTCACGCAGGAGAGACAGCACTCGCAGATTAGTGTATCTGGGCAGCAGAGTTTTCTACCGTGTAGAGGAGTGATGTCTTCTTTGGAGGATACAGACAAGCGGAAAAGAGGCAGCGGAGATCTTTAATGTTATTCAGATACTGCTGACCTTTCTCCTGGCTTTTCTGAAAAGGGCAGCTGCGAAAAAATAGAGCCAAGTGTTTTTGCACAGTCGACAGACAAAGGCAGGTTAACCATGTAAATATGTGCATTGCGCTAATGACAACACTGATACCGACGGTTCAGAGACACCGACAGAGACACAAAATGGGGTCATAAGACTCACCTGAACCTACTAGTAAGTTTAGTATGCCCCGTCCTGCCCAAATACAAATGCATCTTTAATCTCTAGTCTTAACTATGTCTTAGCTTACATTAGCCTTACAACAATTTGTTAGAAAAACAAGCGTGAAAGTTTTGACCAATTCATAGCATGATAACATTTAGTGCAGGGATGTAACAGCTCTCGACAAGCTGCTTATTTTACAAAACGAAATGAAATCTTCAAAAAAAAAAGAAAAAAGTGTCACATGTTAGGAAATAAATGGAAACAGTCAGTCTGGCAAACACAACATCCAAAATCACCCTAAAATTTCAATATACTAAGTTATGACTAATTCCTATGCAGCCCCATACACATGATATCCGCAACACATGGTCACCATGTCGGGGATTTGACGGACACACTGGAAATCAGTTTCCAGTCCTGTGCAGCAAATTTCACTCTGACAGGCAGTCAAGTGGGAGAAATAAAAGTAAGCTCTTCCCTTCCCTTGTTCAGCATGACGGCAGCTTTGTTCTTAAAATAGTCAGCCTTGTAATTTAAATTCAGTCTGGAGTATTGAGAGCAATGAGACAAGATCAAAGAGGTCTCTTTAGACTCACTTACAGCAGAAGAGAGAGGAGGCGAGGGGAGAGAAAATGCAGGTCTCACTGGATCACACGGAGAAATTGTTCTCTGCACACTTCCAGCAAATCATATTAGATAGAGTCACCGTGGCAACTAGAGAAGATAATCTTTAATGTGCTCTTTAATGAGAGGGAAAATGTTTGTCTCTTGTGATCGAAGCTCTTGCTGTGCAAATTATTTCCAAATCAGTTCGGCAGCACGGGCTCTTCACTGATGAAAAGTGGCGGAGGAATAGCTTTCAATTAGCACAGTAGATTGACACAATGAGAACATGTAATGGGTTTTAAGGTCTTTGCTTCGGGCTCATCACTCAGCGACTGGGAAACCCGGCAACAAGGTCAATATTTAATTACTGGAAGAGGAAAATTTTGTGTCTTATTGTTACAAGTAGCTGAGTAGAAACTAACAATGGTGAAGTCACCATTGTCTTTTCTCGCTCATATTATTCCGTCATGTAACAACACATGTGCCGCTGTAAGAAGAAATACAGTCTCACTATTTCACTTCCATTAAATCGTTGAGTCCAGAGTGGGAGGAAGGACTTCTGCCAGTTAAATACGAGAAAAAAAATTGTGAAACCAAAGAAGCTTTCTGATTTCAAAGACCTCCTGCAGAAAAGTGGAGGCTGTCGCTGAAGTAGCAGTAATGTTCTACAGCAGCACAGAATAATCTCAGGATAAACAAACAATAACATCTTCCATAAATCAGAGGACGTCTTAGACGTTCTTGCTGGCAGCGAACAATGACGGCAGTTAATTCAGCGAGACGCTCTACATGACTTTCCTCCGCTCAGCATCCACATCAAACACCACTGACAGAAGGTTTACAGATCTTTGTTAGGAGGTTATCAGACATCGATAGTAACAATCAGCCAGTGGCAAAACAGTTGACAAACCAACACACTGGACTGATCCAACCATCTGTTGTATTTGTGTTTCTAGACTCAACAGTAATGTGGATGCCCATGAAGCATTTCAGCCCCCCACACACAAAAATACACTTATCCTTTAAGTTCCTCCACTGGTGATGGAACGTCAGCACTCTGATCATGTAACAGTCTTAATCAGTGACACACAATTCATGCTCCAAAGAAATTACATCTCCATTGTTTTCCTGATGAGAGCATGTTTGATGAACATATTAAAAAGTGTCTAAATGGTGTTGAATACAGAGTAATCATTTCCCACAACTAACAAATTTGGTTAATTGTTCATTAAAATAGGTTTGGTTCCTCAGACGGTGCAGGCTTTGTCTGAATTCTTTACTGAATTACAACACAGTCAGGTTTGTGTTAATGATGCTGACACCTTCAAAGTGTTTCATATCCAATGTCATTAAAACCATAATTATCCCCAAATGTAAGTGAAAGTGAGTCAGAACAGATGTGTACGCACAAACCTGCAGGAACACAAATACTTTGCTGCAATAGCACCACAGCAATTATCTTCTCACGTCTAATTAATGCTCTTCACTCTTCTATTGTGTTTCTGTTCATCTCAAGCATGCAAGTCACACAAAGCCGGCAAACTGAGCTCTGTTCATCACTGAACCTGCACAGGTAAATATTTAGATTCCTGTATACGGCTGTGAAATGATGGCAACGACGATGTGAAGAGGGTTTTTTTTTTTTTTTACATTCTGAAGATTTGTGCTTAAAACTCAGTCAAGTGTGATGATCTCCAGTATGTTTGCAGACTTGACCTTTGACCCTGAGACCAGCTGATGGCTTCGACCTGCATGATGATGAGGCCATTCTCAGCAGTGTGGTAGAACAGGGGGTGTCAGTAAACCTGGCTCTCTGGGTGACACATACCGGGTCTTTCTCGGTAATGCTCTATGAGAGCAGCTCCTCCGCGCCACCACAGATGATTAATGACAGCACAGCGGAGTCACAGTGTGAAATCAATGCATCGCACCTTCGCCTCTTTGTCTTTGCCCGTCTGTGCTCTCTTCAAACTTACGGCGAACCCCAGTGCATGACACTGCCTTACAGTGGGAGGAGATGATTGCCTGAAGACGAAGAGCAGGACAAATCATCCAGAATCATCCAGAGAGCTCTGCATGAGTGAAATGAGAATTCCATGACTGCCTGGCCTCGCATTGTGTCACATTCATGCCTTTTCCAAAAGCTTACAAAAACCAGTAACACTTTTTGAAATGTTTTGATTTTCTTACATCTGACACGTTTTCAGAGCATTTTTAACGACTCTTTGCTGGCGTACATAAACAGTCTGAAACTAATTCATATCACTCAGCACACTCAAAATTTCAAACTGAAATAAAGATGATACAAGGTGATTGCGGAACAGTTTGGATGGTGTTTCTTTATGCTGATGTCATGCTACTTAGTTTGATTTACAAATCGTAAGTAACATTCTGTTTGTTATTGTGACTTGTGCCCCCCCACACACACACCTCTTTAAGAAATACTGAAGAGATACTTCACACCACAGAGTTTCAGATAATCAGCTTTAAGGTCATTTGTGTCCAAAACACATCACAATGTGCTTTTTTTCTTGCCATCAACCTTAATTGACACTGTCTGCTGTTGTGCAGGAACGTCAAATATTGTATTAAAAATTCATTGAGTCTGTTCGACCCCTGCTGTGACAATGGTGCCTGGAGTGGAGCTTGAAAAGCTCATTTCCACTTTGGATTGAGTGCTCAAGAAGTGAAAAAAAAAACCAATTCCTTTCATAACGGACGAGCATAACAGTGCTTAAATGCATCTCATCATGCCACCAGCTTTAGCCATCACTATTAATAATATCCATTTTTCATAACGCTGCTGATTTCTTTTATTTACGCTCAGTCGTCTCTGCTGGCTGCTCGTGGAAACAGTCTGCCTAATCACCGCTAATAAATTAAACCCAATAGAACTGTCACATCTCATTTAGAGTCATTTGCACATGATTTGTGTTTGTTTATGTTCAGGCTGGTTGAGAAGTGGAAAAAAAAACTTTGACTGGCAAATCGCTGGAATTAATGGATTTCAGTGCCGACCCCATCCCACGTCTCCTCACCCTGACTGAGAAATCATACGCTCTCTTTCCGTTTCCTCTGGCACAAAGTCAACATGGCGGAGAAACGGAGATCCACACACCTGTCAGACATCAGCAGACATCTTTAATATACAGCGGGCATGAGTGTGTGTGTGTGTGTGTGCATGTGTGCGTGCATGTGTGCCTGCCCTTTCCTGGATGATTTGAGTGCTGCAGGTAACAATAAGCAATCAGCTGCTCGGGGAATATGATTAAGTCTGTAGATGATGACGGGCACTGAGCTCCAGAGTGAATGACAGCATCTCTAAGCGACTCTCCATTCTTATCATGTCCCCACGCACACAGGCAGATGCACAAATGTCTGAAGTGTGCAGTTAGTAGATTAACAATGATGGATATGACATCACTATTTCTGGATTACACCAATGTGGGTGTTTTGTGGAAGCTGCATTATGTAAAAATGGAATCGAGACAAAGCCGAGAGTCCGCAATGTGTCGTTTCCAGCTCAACGCTAATGTCAAACTACAAAACACACTGACATTTGGCAGTTGTAATCTTCAGTTTGCATGGTTGCACATGGTAACATTTGCTATATAGTAATGAACACGATGTACAAAGGCACATGTCAGTATCATACTACTGCAGGTGCATTTGTTCATGATTTTGTTTCCTAAAAACTGACATAAAATTTTGTGTGACATAAAATAACCAGTAACATATAACAGAGTCTCGAGTGCGACAGTCACTCTGCACCTCACACATGAGGGACAGTGGATAGCAACAGTGGGACTGTGGTCACATCTGCTCAAGTATGATGAGCTCAATCATCTGCGTCAACCATCCCCAGGTCTAATTTCAAAGATGTCTGCACTCCTCATTGAGGCAGATGCACCTGCAGCAGTCTGCTGTACCAACAGCCCCAGATGTACCAATAATGTGGGGCATGTTTCCTCCTATTCGTGCTACGTTGGTCGTTCCCTGTCAGCATCCCTCCACTCTGTTATAGGTGTTACTCGCTTGTTGCATCGTCCTACACAGCAGCTTCCCGATGCTACACAGCACACAAGGAAAGGATGAGATTAAGGAGGCCTGGAGGGAGTGGAAACTTCATTTGCCCTTCAAGGAACCAAAAGCTGTGTTAATGAGCAGAGAGCCGACACTGGATTCTAATCAGGACATAGAAATCTGTGTAGCTTGTAAAGCCCTCTGCATGTCCTGTTGTCTGCCTCCATTTGCTTCTTTGAGGCTTCGACACTGTGTCTAACATTGTAGAAAATCTTTTAGATGTTACATAATCATTGTGAGACAAAAGAGGGTTTATGGTTAAGACAAAACGGTTGCATCTGGGCTTTGGTAGAGGCTCAGCAAACTGGATTGAACGTTACCAAACTATACCACAATACCTGCTTATACAGTACGATACCACACCATTCCATTCTATCAGTGGCACCCAGGCCTTCAGTCGCTATAGAAACCATCTTATTAAGCAGAAATGCAGTATAGGGGGGCTGTAGCCCTAATCTAATATCTAAACAACACGAAATGGCATTTCAGGGGAAACTACTCGCCGATGCTCCGAGTCCGCTCCGCTCCCAGACGCTGGAGTCTTTTCCAGATTGTGACATTCTTGCTAGCTTCGGAGCTGCCCGACCTTTCTTAACAATGCCCAGTTTTTCTTGAGAACTCCATCTTGAAAATGTCTTGTAGTGTGGCAAAACAGCTATTAAATCACTTAAACTATTTTTTTTTTTTGGTGCGTTTAACTCCAACAGGTGCCGTTAGCTAACTCTGGTTCACACGTTCTACGACGGTCCAATCAAAGGGAGTGGATAAGATGACGTCACCATACGCCTGCTAGAAGGCCTTGATGTCCTCAACTCGCAATCTGATTGGTTAACGCAACAGTTTAGTCATTCTATGCTGCAGTGCCTTGACCAGCAACCTGATGGATGACATGTGGTTGGATGAGTACATTTGGTTGAAAATACACGTTTGGAAGCAGCGCAACCAGGGGAAAAGAATGAACATAAGTCTGTTATTCAGATATCGTTTAGGCCTGCAGTGAACGCCTTGAAGGCCCTGCTGCCCATACCACACTACACCAAACACCATCACACCATACTTTACAATACCATACCATACTACGCTATGCTACAAGGACATTAGGCGCAATAATGTACTCGAGACCTTTACTGTCTGTAAAGTCCAATATTGCGTTGTACAAAAATTAATTCAATAAACGATTCAGAGCGGCATCACACGCACGTGTAGACACACACAGATGAACCTGCCTGAATCTCCGGAAGTTTCCATGAGTGCACACCTGTCGTTTAGACACATTAATACATGAACACAGAGACACACCCGTTCACTGACATTCACAGAGACGACTGGCGTTCACGACGAGCGTTCAGCTTAAATTACGCGAGCTCTCGCAATGTGGAGTCACGTGACCTAACGGAGCTACCAGGCCAGGTTTTTCTGTTTTACATGTTTGTTTCTGTTATAAATGTGCTGATGTGATACAAACAAACTGCTGCGGACACACATTAGAGGGTTTAATTGACTGTGGAGTTGAAAGTATGTTGTGTTTTTCACTCGTCTGTTCCGCCCACAGGAAGTAGCGATGGTTAAAACGTTCCGTTACATATTTTGTTCTGTCAGAGACTGCTATCACTGGAGTAGAGTGATGATACAGTATAAAGTGATGATTTGTGTGTGTGTGTGTGTGTGTGTGTGTGTGTGAGACGATGGCTGGTGAACTGAAGGGAACTCTGCATTCGGAGCTCAATGTTGTTTCCTCCCTGTTCCACAGACCCACGAGCAGAGGGGGGGCCTGTCGCCATACAAGAACAGAGACAATTAAGGCGAATCCCCGGAGTGGGGCTGGAAGTGGGACGCAGAGCTGTCAGGTTCCTTTTGGAAGCCGGTTCGTACTGGGAGACTGACTGAGTGAAGACGCAGCAGTGTAATGGAAACATGTCTGCAGCAAAGCATCTTTTGTCCAAAATAATTCTGTGATCATGTGGAGGAGATACAAATTCCGTGCGCTTCTGTCTCTCCTTCCATTGATTCTTCTTCCTGATCAAACCCTGGCACTGAAGGCTGCTGACACGCAGGCACGGTCCATGGCAGCCACTATCAAATCAGACAGGTCCTTGGCTTTTGTGGTCAAATGAAAGGTGTCTGACAGAACATTGCTCTCGCCACACTGGACGTGAGGATGAAAGACAGAGCATCGGGAAAAACATCTGTTGTTGGTGATGTTGGTGTCTGGACGAGTACGAAGCACTGATAATTCTACACACAAGGGTGTCGGTTTGTGCATTCATGGAGAACATCACCACCCTGTGGCGGATTCTGTCATGCAGCACTATCACTGTGAAAGATCATGTGGAACATGTGTGAGAACTTGACCTGAGCTGCTGAATGAGTGAATTTACTATGCAGTTACAACGGGCTTAGGCTGCAGAGAATGTGTGTATGTTGGTGTTTGAGAGAGAAAGATCATAACTTTGAATTGGTGAGACCCTCCCCCCAGTGTCTCCGGCAGTGGATCGGTGCCACGGACATGACTATGTGACATGAAATGGGACGTAGCCCCCTGACGGTCTGGCAGCACTTAACGGCTGCAGACACACTAATAAACGATGAGTCATTTTTTGTGTCTGCAGAGTGTCTCTCTGCTGCTTTAAGTGGAATGAGTTTAACTACGCTAATACATTCCTGTGATCTGGGAGATTAATTCAGCTATTGATTTCCGCCCGTCGTCTCCCTCAGTTTAATCACAGGCACTTTGAGCAGCGCCTCTCATTCATCCAGACACTAGTTTCTGCATTGATTGACCGCCCGCGTCACATTAACCCAGCCATTAGTCAACAGTATCAGAGATTTTCAGCTATTATTACATAGATGGGTAAGAACTAAATAAGCGTCTGTCAGGGGAAAAACGGAGCGATAAGCTCATTAAAACCAAATGATTCCTTATCTTTTCTGCTCACGCTGTCTTTTTCTAAGCACGTCATGTCATCACACAACCGAAGAGCTGCTGCTGAGGAACTGAAGCAAACGCTGACTCAGAACACTCGGTGAGAAAATCGTCTTCATCAAGCGTTAAAAGTGAGAATAATGGATCGTATTGGCAAAAGAGGAAACGAACATAAAGTGAAAGAGTTCTTTCTTTTTTTCTGCCGTGACTTTCATCCGTGTCCAGAGCAGCGAGAGCGATGTTCTGTCAGATGGGAAATGTAATTCGATAATGAGTCAGAAGTAAAAGTAAAAGTTGGCCAATCAGGACAGGGCTCTTATGTGAGGATGAGAGTATGAGATGAATGGATGAATTCGTTTCTTGCTTATTGTTTCGGTAAAAACATTCAGGCCCCTTGGACAGGTTCAGTGCGAATCGCTTACACAGAAAGGTAAACAGACAAAATGCTTCCCTCAAGTTTCCAACATGACAGACGGATGTGCAGCGATGATTCCTTGAGCTCAACATCTGAGGGAAACAATTTCACTGTCCACCAGATGCAACACAGCTAAAACCAGTGGCTATAATTTATTTCCTTGTAATTGAGTTTGCTGGAGACCCTCTGTGAAATTGTGAACACTCCATTATCATGGTCTTAGGTTTTTTTTTTTTTATCTGCTTGACTGAATAAATGAAAATGTTGTTGAGGCGGCCGACCTCTTTGGTGTGGATGGAACCACTGTTGGATGGATTGCCGTGAAATTTGCTTCAGATGCTTGCAGTGCCCAGAAGATGCAGTCTAAATTACTTTATTGATCCCCAGACTTTCAATCTAGCAGCACCAGCGAATGAGTTTTCACTTATCCAGTGAAATATCTCAATATATAACAGATGCACAGATAGTTCTCAGACAAATTATCTGACTAACTTTGGTGACTGACAAAATGAAATGTCTCAAAAATAGATTGTCAATTCAATTCAAATTTATTTCGACAGGCCAACACGTCAAATCATAACGCCTCACTGGACTTTACACCCTCTGTCCTTAGCCCCTGAATCAGGTGAAGAAGAAGAAAGACAGAGAGAGACAGGAACTGAGATGAAAAGACACAGTCACAGACAGGAAGTTAGTTCTCATCATTATCATTACTGATGCAGATATTTCTCCTTAATCTAAGGACTGAGACAACATACAATTCTGACCTGATGCTTTTGATAAAGGCAGAATTAAGAGGATCAACAGAGACATTTATTATATGAATACATATTATATGTCCAATATAGTACTGCGTTAAACACATTCATGAATACATGTATTCAATGTATTCAGTGTGTTTGTGTGTGTCGTTATGACCAGGCATAAAATAAAATACTGTTCCTCTTCTACAGTTTCCAAACTACAAACCAAAATACGACATATAGATGAACTAAAATTTTCATATCAAAACCAAATTCATTCCAAACTCAGGGTGAGAACAGCCAAAACAACAAACAAAACAATCTTCCACTTTGATTACTAAATAACCTGGTTTAAAGGAGCAAACTGAAAAACAGCCACTGGCCTAACTCGCTTTAAAACAAGAAAGAAAGAAAAGAAACAGGAGAAAACCTGTCCAACGAAAACAGCTTACACACCCCGACTCACAACCTCAATCAGCTTTCAGAACAACACGGTCTCGGTCAACAAACACATCAGGGTCGCTCAGGCTGCTGTGAAGGAGGAAGAGGAGGAACCCACGCAGACCAGCTCCCCCTGGGGCATACCAGTGTGTGTGTGTGTGTGTGTGTGTGTTTGCGTTAAAACCTCATCAATATACATGATCCAAACACAAAAGTGTATTTGTCTGAGTTTAGGACGAGAGGGAAAGCATGGCTCCTCTGAGGAGCGATCTTTGAGACAGGCGGTGAAAGGAGGGAGAGTGAATATCTCTGTGGTGTCAGCGGGCCGAGCCTCAGGTGAGGACAGCTGTCACGCTGATTGACGGCCCCCGCTAGCCGCAGTAATGTCGCCCAAATTGCCTGAGCCGCTGGAAATGATGCAGTCATTGTGGAGGAAACTGGAAATCAATTCCTGTCATCACTGAGCACAGAGCCAAGATTTAAACGTGTCTGTGTCGACAACAGAGATACAGAGATACCGATGTGGAGGGAAGAAGGAATGTGTGCGTGTTTGTGGGGTGGGGGTTGGGGGGCGGAAACAAACAAACACTCTGCCGTCAGTCCTCTGCAGCGTTCATTTAACAGCTTTCTCACCACTAATTCTCATTAATGAGTTTTCTAAACTGGCGAGATTTCACCGGTTTGGGTAACCTCCAGCTCATCTTGACATTGTTTACAACTCATTTCTCCTTCAGGGCCCCGGGCGGGAAGTGAAGTTAAAGGGCTTAATGGTGCATCACTGAATTCTAAAGAAGGGGAGGAACCTGGAAGACGTGCAGCGTGTAACCCATGTAGGTCATAGCGTGAGTGAGCACGGTGCCGTACCGTCCCTCCGCAGGCTGAGTGCTTCATGACGCCCCTCCCAAGGGTGACTGGGCTCAATGAGAAGCAATCAGCTTCGGCAGCACCACACAAGGCACCGCTCCGAGGCAGCCCCCATCCATTATGCATCAAAACCTGCGCTACAAATCTCTTCAAATAGAACAGAGTGTCAGGCGTGATGAAGAACAATCGATGAGTGGGGGTGGAATCAAACCACGGAAATTCCCAGGATGAAAAATATTCCACTTCGCTCTGTGATGTTGTTCTTTGTTTTTCTTTGTTTGTGTTGTTATTCCAGTTGTATGCTCTTGTCTCTCGCGGTGTGTTTGCGAGGCGCAAGTCATCCGTCGTCCTAATTGGTTGTGTTTACAGAGCAACTGTTTGATAGAGAGGCTGTTCCACTCCTCCTGGTCAAAACAAAGCTGCTAGCAATGACAGATAGCGAGGAGCCCGGAAGGAGCCCGGAAGGAGCCACAGGCGCGATTATCTCACACTTGTCTGTTCAGCCAGAGGTTTTTAGCCTCAGCTGTTGGAGACCAACATCCCTCACCGGATGCACCCACAGCACGGCCTGTCTCAGATGCTTTTAATGGGATTACATTAGTTAAGATTTTACGGGGATGTTATGACTCAGGAAAAACTCCCAGGCTGCCAATTTCAGAGCACACAGTCTGTTTTTCATCAAATTGAAAGGTAATTTATCATAAAATACCTTGTAGGAAACTCTCTTGTCTCTGAAATCAAACAGCGATGAAATAAAACCACAGGAGAGGAACAAAAGGATTTGAATCCTGCTGCTGGAAGAAGTTCCGAGAACCAACAGGTAACAAAAGAACGAAAGCTCACAAATGTGTTTGGTTTTCAACGACTGAAGCAGACTTCAACAACTTGCCTTCATTATCTCCCACTTATCTAGTTCAGGCCGGAGACGATCCCAGCTGTCATTGAACAGACACACAACCACTCACACTCAACCAACGAATCTGGTCTTTTGAAGGTCGGAGGAAGCCGGAGTACCCAGGGAGAACCCATGCAGACAGGGACTCCACACAGAAAACCCCAGCCAGGAATCCAACCAGGGACCTTCTTGACCACTCCACCAAGTCTTTATGTTGTTAATGTTCATTCATTCATCTGCTCTTGTCACCAGCTCACCAGGGCCACATGAAGGACAGACAACCATTCACACTCATCTTCACACCCACGGGCAATTTACAGTGACCAATTAACCTCAGCATGCTTTTGGAGGTGGGATCAAACCGGAGAACGTGGAGAGAACCCACGCAGACACAGGGAGAGCATACACACT
The DNA here is from genome assembly GCA_901007665.1 of Aeoliscus strigatus. Lineage (NCBI taxonomy): Eukaryota > Metazoa > Chordata > Actinopteri > Syngnathiformes > Centriscidae > Aeoliscus > Aeoliscus strigatus. The sequence continues at coordinate 36,017 of CAAKHB010007679.1, forward strand.
CCACACAAAGATCCCACGTCCGAAAGTGAACCAGGGACCTTCTTGCTATGAGGTGACAGTGCTAACCACTGCTCCACCGTGTCGCCCTGATCCGTTGTTTGATCCCACGTGTTTTTATAACCCAGCTTGTCACAGCATCACATTGTTTTAAGTCGACAGAGATGCATCGACATGTGATGGGTGAAAGCTGGGTTGCTGTTAAAAAACTCACATAGTATTACGGGAGCACTTTAAATCCACCTTCTGTTGTGGTAAATTATTCAGCAAAACGCGGCAGAGGCTTGCGGTAACATGGCAACAGCTTAGCAACAACGCAGTTTGCAGATTGCTGCAAAAAGCCGCTGCATGCAGATGCAAAAGTACTCTTCAGTACAAAAGTCAGTCACCATGATCAGCAAATACTTGTCAATAATCTTCAAGTGTCAACACACAGCACTGCACGTATCCTGTCAGAGGGAGAATAACAATAAGTCAAAAATCAAATAAACTTTTCCACAGCAAAGTAAGTTGAGTAAATGTGAATCAGTTTGTTGTACATTCAGGGTTTCTAGTGAAGGACGAGTCCGGTCCCTGGTGATCTATTGGACAGCAGGGCGGTGGGGGGGGGGGTCCATCGATGTCAGGTTTCTACTTTACATGGGAACAGTTTTGCTCATGATGGCCCATTTTTCATTCCATCTCATCTCCTTGCCTCTCCCACTTCCTCCCACTCGCTCCTGTCATGAGAGCATCTACTGACACTGACTGACCATCAATCACGTTTTACAACCTGAGTCTGACGTTTAGTCATTAAAGTCTGAGATTGATACAGCTTTTGGACAAGCTTTATTAAATAGCCAACGTCTTTCAACTATCCAGTACTATCCAGAACTTCCCACTCCTGTCCTTGTCCAAACAAACACCAGACTCAGTAACGGAGGTGATTCAAATAATCAACAGATTTATTGGACAAGCCACTAACTTATCAGTGTGATATGATTCCAGCCGTCATCACCCTGGTGCGTCTCTGACAGGCTTCACCTTCAATCCCCCAAACTTTATCTGTATCTCACATCAACCTGTGCCGACCGGCCTGCTGCGGTCCGATAAGAGCGTGTGAAACGTCTAAACAAATTAGCTGAGCTCAACAGTTTGCGTCCACACTCGAGGGCCATCAGCCCTTAACCTACAAATAACATCAGAATTGGCATGGGCTTGTTTTTCCATACCTCCTGCACTACTTACACCCTGGAAAACATACTTATTACCGTTGATGCTTCTCTCTCGATGTGTTTCTGCTCTCTGCTCGACCTTCACTGCGGCTGCAGCCAGGAACCCCAGCAGCTTATGGCTGTTTGAGAACAGCGAGCTGAGCAAAACTCTCTGGTTGGTCCTTTCATCTGCTGCTTTGATGAGCCTCGCTGGCCCTGCAGCTGGAGGTGAGATGGAGGATAACTCTCAAACTGTTTCATGCCGCCACTTTATATGTATTTCATCAAAACATGCTGCTGAGCCTTGTGGACTTTACAGCAAATGTAAAGTACCTGATGTCTTCTCTCTCCACCGCACGTGTCTCACAACTTGTCTGGGAAGTGAAGGCCCCGATATCAAGCAACGACATGAATGAGCCAGTAGGCAACGCTGCATCCAAGTTCATGATCAAACAGGTTGTCAAAGCCGCAGTGTTTGTTTGGTTTGTACTCTGGTGGAATAAACAGCACAGGTTAGAAAATAGTCTAAAAGCCCAGATTCATATGAACTTGGCCCTGGTCCTCCATCCAATAAATTCACGGAACAGTAAAAGGACAAGTTACAAGTGGCCTGTGGCAGTCAGGAGGGACGAAACAGAACAGCAGTGAGAGAGGGATCCATGATGTTACCGTCATATTATCATAGTTCACAACAACTGCTGTCACAGCGTTTGAAAGAAGACCAGGACACGTTCGGGTCACACGGTCAGATGTTTCTCAAGTACGTTCAGCAGCAAATTGGGGCCCATAAGCAATTACACGCTGGTCTGATTCATACTGATAAACGCCGAGCGGGAATCAGAGGCCGTGAACACCATTTCACCAAGGTCCCTGAATTCATTTAGTGATACATACAAACAGGTGACAGGCTCGGTCATGTGTGTGAACCTGCTATCACACTCCAGGATTTCAGGTTTGTAAGGACAGATTATAGTGTGAAACCACCACAGTTACATTTTATCAAGCCCCCCAAACACCCCGACAGCTCTACTTACTGCACACGAAGAGAACGCTGCAGCTGGAGCTGGAAACGACAACCTAACCACAGTGATGTATTTACTGCAGGTGATTTGCCCCCATAAATCCACTGGCTGGCACAGTGCACAAGGTGTCTGTCACCATGTCTGTCAACGGTCTGAGCCTGTAATGTAATGTGATGGAGTCCCATAATACTGCAGATCTCTCTTGAGGCCATAAATGACATGACTGACACAAACACAACCAGAAATTGGAATGATACAAAACGCCTGTGAAATCAGTGTTTCATCATAAGAAGAATAAGACTGAACAAGAATGAGTGTGTTCAAGCGCTCATTGGACCTGAAACCTATGAGGATGATGTTTGAAACGAGCCCAGCAAGTTACTACAACCTGGATAGGTGAGAACCTTCACGGAAACTGTAGCCTACAAACTGACGGACTCATTGAGAGCAGAAAAGATTGTTGGTTTTTTTTCCTTTCAGCACAATTTTCGGAGAATCTTCAACTCATGTAGGCGACAGGTCAATCTGGAGCTGCCAGATGTCCTTCAGTGTCACGAGACCATCTTTAGCGTGAGCCAGAGGGTGGAACACCGACTACCAGCTGACACATCTAGTCACTGAAAGAACGAAAGAAGGACTAACTTCTATGTCCTCCCTCACAGAACACACAGGTGCGTTCCTTTTTTCTACTGCTCCGATGAAAAACTCAAAGAAATAACTGTAGTAGTCAGTAGCTTTTCATATTTGTTTGTCTGTAGCACGTCACGTACAAACCGGTGTTCTGAGACGTGGGTTAGATGCTAACTAGTTAGTTAGAGTTGAAACTTCCAACACAAACGTAAGTCAGCTGCTGCTAACTGTGATAAGAACATCCAGGAGCCACCTGGCGTACACGAGTTTCCTCCCACATGAAACCTGGCCGTTCCTGAGTCTGCTGACATTACTCACTTTGATGTTTCAACTCTGCCCATATGAACAAGCAGCCGGTCACGAAGCTCATTGAGAAGCAACAGATACTGTAAAACAGATTAAACAAGCAGCCGGAGTTCGCCACAATCACAACGTCAGACAATCAAATGTCAGACACCTTTGTTCGCAAATTGCAACAGAAGCAGTTTTCAACGACATGCTCAAACATCGTGCCCTCGTGTTTTTAATCCAGCTGACAGGAGCCAACTAACCAGGCATTCCCACCGCCCCTCTCTCTTATCTCTCTCAATCACCCTTATCTCTTGGTCTCCATCCCTCACCTCCTCTTTCATTTCCGAGACAGTCTATCATTTGGGCTTCGTGGCTGTGGGCTCGTGGCTTCCTTTGGGGGTGGGGGCTGAACGCTATCATCACTCCCAGGGCCGTAATCAATAGTGTCAGTAATGGGCGATGGCGGGAGCAGAACATTGGATTGCTGCAGGGTCCTATGAGATCATACGGTCTTTGTCTTCTCTCTGACTTCCCCCCCGACGGGCCGGTTAAATTATTCTGCAGGCATTTCCACTGTCACTTCTGTCGCTGAGGGACACAAGAGGGGAGTGTGATTCCATTAGAGAGGCTTTGGAGCTCATGTGGCCACTGGAAGTCTTTTAGATCATCATCATCAACGGCAAGTGTCTGCTCGTATCCAACAAATGTGGATTCATATGAGAGGTACTTTGAACATCACTCCATCAGTTCTTTATTAAAATGCCCCCCCCCCCCCCCCCCCCCCCCCCCCCCC
>CAAKHB010007679.1:39962-69892 GCA_901007665.1 Aeoliscus strigatus
GCCCCCCCCCCCACCCCCTGTCGTGCTGCAGAGGAAGCAAACCTTGATGGAGAGCAGTACGTCAACGGGCAACACACAAACACAACACAATAATCCATCCAGAGCCTGAATCATCCTGAGACTGAAGGAGGTTTACTGCTGCTGAGTCAAAATACCGACGTGTTCATTTTCAATACTGATAATAGGTTTTCACTCAACAGTATTTTTTTTTTTTTCCCAGTCGGCGCTGAGTTACAGATTCAGACAGGAGACATTTAACAACAGAGTAAATAAGTTTCACAATCACAACTAATGTTCATTCATTCATTTTCTGTATCTGCTTGTCTGTATCCAGGTCACGGGGGGGTGGAGCCAATCCTGGCCAACACTGGGAAGGAGGCGGCGCCAAACTACCAGAAACCCACAGCTATTCACACACACACACACACACACACGCAATTTTATAGTTGCCAATTTAGCTCACGGGCACGCCTTTGGATTGGGGGAAGCCAGAGCACCTGGAGACAACCCACGCACCCACAGGGAGAAGATGCAGACTGATATTTGAAGCATTGATACGAACTGGGAACAAATGTTCATCAGATAATTAGTTCATTAGCTCAAATATAATTCAGAACGATAATATTCTGACTGGATGTTAGCTGTATTCCAGCACAGTGACATGTCACCACGGAGCCCGAGGTGAACTCCTGCTCTCCGCTGAATGTGGCGAAGAGCAAGCTGCTCTCGCCAGAGAATCCTCAGAGAAAATAGGGCGTCGCTGTCAGGAGCTGGGAGCAGCAACAGACGACGTTCACTGGATTAGGCAAGTGGGCCCCAAGGTGCTGGCTGCACCCGCTCAGCATTGCGGCCCGCATTTAAAAATGGGCTGAAACTACCTTGTTACGTTAACAGATGGCACCTTTTCGCTGCGCTCTACATCTCAATCCAAACGACTCCCACAGGTCTGGGATTGATTTCCTCCGGGTGCCCTCATAAGCCTGCATTAACCCAGTCACTCAGTAATGTGAGAAGTCATCTGTCTCAGCTAGTGACAGCAGCACGGCGTTCCTGAGCTCAGCGTTATGAGCCGCCAGAACCACAGGAGGAGAGAGAACCGGACTGCTCAGCTGCGGAGCAGAATAACTTCACCTCACAACAGGCAACACGTTCCATCCAGAGCTTGTTCGTTTCTCCAACGGGGGGAACGAAGCTGGTTAGAGGCGGAGGAAAGATACAATTTCATAGCTGAACACATGGCTTGGTTCTCCAGCGTGATCAGGGAAGGATTTCACACCTGAAGTAACAACGGAGCTGAGGAAGAAGATGGGATCTCACCAATCAGTTCCTCTTCATCAGAGGAGACCAGCGTGTTCGTGAGCCTGTTGCATGAGTTCCAACTGACACAAATTAAACGCATCAAACACATCCGGGTTTGAACCATGTCGACTGGAAAATCACCTGCAGGTTAAGAAAAGATGTGGACAAAACAGTTCTTCCATTTGACAACACGAACAAAACAACTGTAACAGATACATGCATGGAAACATGTTAGAACTCCTCCAGGAACTTCACGGGCAGTAACCATGGCAACAGCAAACCTGGCCGAGCTGTGTTCATCATGGTGTCCACAGGAAACAGGAAACCTGTTTGTATTCGACTGTTCTGAACGTCACACTTGTCGTCAAATTGAAGTTCATCAGTGCGTTGAGCTCCCAGAACTAAAAATGGAACTAGAACATAGGAGTTGCTGTCGATGTCATTAACCCGTTATCACCCTTCACTTTGATCACTATACTTGATCTCTCTCGCTCGTTCAGTTGAACGTATTTATTTTTATTTTGCCTATGTTAAATATATACTATATGCATGTCAATATATAGTTCTAGAAAATGTATTACCTGAAACTGTAAGAAACTAGATATGGAAATGTAATTGACTATAAATTATGAAAAAAATCATTATAAACAAACACCAAGATTAAAAAGAGCGGTAGGGATTTCAGTAAGTTCCCTATAACGGGCTGATACCTGATCAGTGAAGCACATCAGTGAAGCATGTGTCTGAACGTGTCTGCACTGACTTGTGTGCGTCATTGTTGGTCAGGAATCGATAGAACAACACGTCATCATGATGAACTTCCTGCGCGCGCGCGCACACGCGCGCACACGCACGCACACGCACACGCACACACACACACACACACACACACACACAGGACTGTGACAAACGTCAGTTCTCCGATCGTCCTCATACAAACGGAGTGTTAAAAACATGGTCTCCTCGTACACAAATGGCTTCCTGCTGTCTGTGTTTCCTCAAAGAAAAAGTACTCACTTACGCAAATGCAAATCTACAGCTGTGACAGTTCAGATATATTCAGGCGAGGGCTTCTTCTCTGGATGTAAGCGTGAGCTTCCCAGTCTTATGTTTGCCAGGAGCGGATATCATTTCCTCAGAAGGCGAATTCCATGTTCTCCTCCTTCAGCCTGCATGCTGGTGTCAGTCAGTCAGGAGGCTAATCACAGTGTTCAGCTGAGAAACCAATCTGCCGTCTCTGCGGGCCCACCGGCAAAGCAACTCACACGCTCCTCATAACCACTGCGAAGGATAATCAAAATCCATAATTGCTTTTTAAATCACTTCGTTAATGACAAGATCTCTCGATTGTGATGCGTTGTAATCACGCCATTAATATGGATATGACTGCAGCGTTGGGAGCCATCTGTCTGGTGGAGGCAGCCAACACACACACACACACACACACACTCATTTCAATGACTGGATCTTGGCCTGAGACCACAGGCAACAACATAATGGCTCCACCAGCGCCGGGGAACCAAACGGATCCGTCAGTCACCGATTCAGACAAAGTTTACCCAGCTTTGTTTCACACTCACAGATGAAAGCGTCAATAAAAGCGGCTGGAGAGCTCAGACATTCCCTCCACAGACTTCAGTGCAGGCGTTGGGTGAGGTGGGTGATTGGCCCTGTTTTACCTCTGGGTGGAATCAATTATACACGTGGTTTAAAAGGCCTTCTTCAGCCTTCACAGGAACGTGAGGCGAGCAAGCTCCCGAGACATAGCCTTGTTTCTTTTTTATGCTCTCACATCAGACTCTCTTTTTCTTCACAAACTTTTCCGCACTCACTGTCAGAATGGAAATGCGAGGCATTTTTAGATGTTACTGCCAAACTTCAACGGCCCCCATCCTTCCGTCTCCCTCCCCTTATGACTAATGTATTTCCAGTACAAAAGCAGATGTTGCTTTTAAAGAGGCGCAGCAGAAACTCCTGGGTGCTGTCACAGTGTTTGTGCTCGCTGGAGGGGAGAGTGGCAGCAACAGAAACACAAGGAGGATTCTGCCACAGGCCATTTTACGACAGCTCTCCTTTTAGACTGAAAGGGACGAGAAGGCCCCGTTGCCTTCTGCTGTCAGTCACAGGTGGACATGCTGCGGAAACACAACACAAGACTAAAGTACGTCAAGAACATGCTCATATAAGATTCAAAAAGGAACACGTGTACAGACGTTAATTCCACTGATTAAAATAGTCCAAGAGTGGGAATGGGAAAGACTCTGAGATGCATCTGTTCCCATGGAGATGATGAGGATGAGGATGAGCAGCAGATCGTCGTCTTTGTTACAGTCTGAAGAAAAGATGGTTTGGTGATAAAAGCAGAAGAACCAACAGTTTATATCCAAGCTGCATCTAATTTGCAGCAGTTTCCTGGAGTTCCGGAACTCTTGAAAGAGACTTTTCTTCCATCTTCATCGCTTGAAGCACAAGAGCACACAAACCAACGCGGTATATGTCTGCTCCATCTCCTGCCAGGCAATTTAGATCTGGGCCTTTCGTACCTGCTGAAACATGGGAGCTTTGGGTCTTTTTTAGTCTGTGGTTAATTGGCAAGTCTGCCTGCACCCCCGGAGGAGAAGACGTCTGTGGGGACCAGACCAGCCAGCACAACACGTCTCATCTCTCCACAGATTTCTTCATCTCTTGTAATTAATTGCATCTTTAAAAGAACAAAATGTAAATACGCTGCTGACACACTGCCAATTAATTTTCAATTGCCGCCTTCCTGACGCGTTGTGCTTAACCGAGGGGGAAATCAAAAGTTTTAGAGGGTGTTACGAAGGATTTAATAGCGTCCCTTTGTTCCAGGCAACACATTGTGAAAAAAATGCATTCAGGCCTGACAAAGTGCTCCTGCTGCATGGAATCAATTCCCTCAGCCTCTCCCAGGCAAAGACGACGGGGCGGAGGGGAGATCTGAAAGGAACAGGGAGCTCACTTGTCTGTCCTTGTTCTTTGATCAGGTAAAACAAGCTTCTTTACACATTCAAAGAAACACTGGAAAAGCTGCAAGCTCCCAATCAATGCAGGCCAGGTGTTTAATTCAAGAAGGTCAGGATGGAAGAACATGTCCTGACGTAGATCTGCAGAGCCAATCAGGTCAAAGAGCTGATGTGGTACAATGACACCATATGCACCGGACGAGTGAAGGTCTGGTCTGAGGGCCTCCAGAGGTCCTGAAGAGGGTTTCAGGAGGTCGAAAACGATCGGCCTCCTTCTATTTTGGCTGAGAATCGTCAATTTCCACAGTGCAGATTGCTCCGACCGTAAGTTACACACAATAAGACAGAGAATCTGGTCGATTTTCAAAATAAAACACCACAACGTCACAATGTGTATAAGTAATAAATTAATATTTAGAGGCTTGTTCATCCATGGTTCAATCCAAAAGAAGATGGAGGAGGAATGTGTGCTGGTGAAAGCTGATCAAAACTGAAGCGCAGCAGGAAACGAAGCGTCGCTGTTGTTTGTTGTGGTTCGATCACGCCGTCTCCTGACTCTCGTTCTACCTCGATGTCTCGCTGTACTCATCGGGCGTTCTCGCTCTGCTGCTGAAACGCTCCCAGCACGCACTGAGATCAAGCTGGGAACAGAGTAGAGACGTGGAGCAGCTGTTACGTGACGCTGATGCTTCTGGTGTAAACACATCTAAACATGGAATGTTAAAGATGGGCATCTGATTTGTGCCAGGTCAAAGGTCACTCAAAAGACGACCCACTCTATCACTGATCCACATCCACAGTCCCTCAAATGATCCTTCAAGGATGGTGTGTGTGTGTGTGTGTGTGTGTGTGTGTGTGTGTGTGCATAATACAACATTCACTGAATCTTTCTTTTAATTTGATAAACTACCATGAGTGTGTGTGTGTGTGTGTGTGTGTGACCTTTATGCTTAATTAACTAGCAGGTTGAACACTTCCCAGTCCCAGCAGGGTGAAGTGTTTAATGTGTTGTTCCAGCAGTCACATCACACCTGCTCACCTCCGTGAATCGCAGCAAAGCTGAGAGGGATTTTCTGAAGGACTTAGATTAATCTCAGGTAAACAGAGGCGAGGACGGTCACGGTGTGTGTTTAAGAGCTTCCCTCGAGTGTCCTCAGGAAGGTTCTAAAGAGGTGGCGCCGCTGCTCTGAGACTGTTTACTATTTAACCGTAAATCCTCAGATAGCATCACCTCCTCCTCTACTGCAACAAACAGGAAGCCACTCCAGTGAGACACCATGAGTGAAATCAACATCCACTTTTTTTTTCCAGTCACATATGTTGCCTCTGGACAGCTGAGATCGGCTCCAGCACGCCCGTAACTCGTAACCGGAATAAGCAGCAGAAGATGAATGAATGAAAATGCTCTTCTGCTCCTCCGTGCCCCAGCAATGAGCTTAAGGTGTTGTAGACCTTTGTTTTGGTCACGACTCATCCTACACATCAGTTCATACTAATATACTTCATACTATTGTGTCCAATCATCCTTTCTCAGTTTCGACTCCGCCAGCTCAGGGCACAAGGTCACTTGTTTTGTTGCATTCATCTTTCCAGCAGAAATGTCTGAGTTCACTCTGTGTGTGTGTGTGAACAGTGTATCGACACTGGTCACGGCCTGAAACACAGTTCATGTGGGTGCAGCTGAAGAGAACAGAGATGCTGGTGACAGTCTGACTGAATCATCACGAGTCGACCTGAATGACTCGTGTGTTTCTCCGTAATCTCCTTTACAACAATCCATCACATGAACAGTTGAGGGTGACGTCTGCTTGTCTCCCATCACTTTTCTATTGGCCACCGTCAGCAACCTGATCACAGGTCTGCTCATAACTTCACACATCAGAACAGCAGATCACCTTGTCCTTGGGCCAGTAGAAAAAAAAAAAAAAAAGACGACGACCATGTCCCCTCTCTATCGTTGACACATTTCTCAGCTCTCTGCAGAGGATTCTGTGTTGGGTGTAACGCCAGTGACATCCAAGCTGCTGTGTGATTTCACCCTGACTTGCTGCAGGCGTCTCTCACAGCGGCAAACTGCTGCACAAATACGTTCACAGCACGCAACACAGAGCAACAAGCAAACTGGTGTGTGAGTGGAAGGCTTCTTCTCAGGGAACATTACAACACGCCGTACTGACTGTGGGGCAATTTGTTTCTTACAGCGTCTTAAGTGCTGCTGCCTCCTGTTTTTTCATTCCACCTGAACTGTCACCTTCTCGTTCTGATCGATACAACAGCACCTGCAAATACCTGAAAATATACATAAATACACAAAATGAATTCTTATGCCTTACTGTTTTTCTATTTGCTATGAATTCTACAGTATGGATTATCCCACATGTAAGAGGCAGATTCAGGGTAAAAACTCATGGTCAACTGGTGTATTTCGGCCATTGGGTGGCGCTGTCCTGTTCCTGAGAGTGCAGGTATTTATGTGGGTCACCTCACCTTTTCATTGTGTGTTTAACCCAGAAGGGCACATGTGTGATCACTGTTTACTGTTGTTGTTGGGACTGCGTATTCACTGTGCACAACGGAAAATTAATGGAACGTACACAGACGAGACGGGCCGCGGACTCTTCATAAAAAACAATACAGACGACGGTACAGCACACGTAGCGCATCAGCCAGGTCACTCCTGGGTCAGACCAAACTCCTACACCATATATACAGTCCATGTGCAAACTGTCCTGTTCCTCTGCTGGTTCTAGATTCCAGGTTATTCACGTCTTCCGTCAATCAGGATGGATCTGTTGGTTCTGCTGTGGCAAGACTGCCCTCTGCTGAGTCATCAGGATATGATGTCAGCTTGTCACAATGCTGCTGCAGTGACAGGAAAGTGAAGGTAAAACCAGGTTAGTGGTTAGTGGAGATGAGCAGAGTTAAATCACCTTAAAACAAGATAGAAAAAGCACATTTCATCTTCACTGCAGAAACACTTGAGCATCTGAGGTTGGTGACAAACACATTTACAGACTCACAAAAAGCAGAAATCCATCTCAGACGTGCTCCTGACTGGAGCAGACAGAGGAGACTGGCAGTGAGGATAGATTTGACCCTTTTATCCTGGAAATGACGGAAGGCAAGAAAGACAGGGTTTCCATCACTTCTCCATTTCCACTCAGCTCAGACCTGATTGTTGTTGTAAATTCAGTTGTGCAGCAGGAACTTCTCCTTCATCCAATCACATTTACACAGCTCACCTCCACTGAAATGATCACAGAGCTGTGACGTTCGGACCATCTCAGAACCCCGACACTTTCTTGAGTCACAACCAGGAGCTTGGAAGTGGAAAGGTCAGAGGTCACTGAATCCTTCAGGCTACCCGTCTTCCTCTGAGTTCAACTGTTGTTTGACATGTCAGTCGATGTTTGAACAAACTGAACAGAAGCCTGCAGTACCACTGTTGGCCACAACACGCAAGTGGTGCTGTCCAGAAATACCAGAAAATAAAATTAATTCCACCAGATTTTGTTTCTCTCTTCAAAACCTTGTTTTTGCAAATGTTTACGTGTGAAATCGAAAACCCTCAGATTTCCCCATGTGCTGACTGAGTTTCTGTCCCAGGCAGTCGTGACATCAGCCACTAACTGGCAGCTGCTGTGAATGAATGTGTTTGTATTGAATGACGTGACGAGGGAGCGGCTGGTTCAGCAGATGAAGATTAAAATGTAACAGCTCCAATGTGATTAATGTTGAAATCTATCCATCGTTTATTGTTCATCATCTGTGTGTATTCCGTTTCTCTGCTGAAGGCATAAAAGTCCCCGTAGAGTAGGGTGGTACACGTCCTCAAGCATGTTGAGAGCGCTGAACTCCATTACACTGTGAAACTTTAAAATCAAAGGACTGTCTCATCTGGAGCCGTCAGCGAATCTGCTTCTCATCCGTGCAGCAGGAGTATTTTTAACATGGACACATTAGTTCCAGCGAGTCTGGATAGATTTCTGCTGACGTTTCATTCCTGTAACGATTGCTCTGACTTTAAGTGTCTGCGGGGTCACAAGTTGAACACGGCGCTCTGCCTCTGAGCGCCGACGTGTGGGACGATGTGGGTTTGTGATTAAAAATAAGATGTTAGTTTGGTTAAATGTAGACACATCCTCAGCTGCTGCCTGCTATCTGCTGCAGCACTAGTTTCTTTGTTTTATTACAAACAAATACAAAGTCTACAAAGCCACATTTGCTTTACAGTTGAAAAATGGTACAATTTTGGTTTATTAAAATATCCCTGCAGACAGAAGTGATCCCTGAAACAGTTTGTGTTTCACTCAACAACTGACGGCGCACATGAGCAAACGTTCTAAACAAATCATTTATTTACAGTGCTGATGGCGCAGGAGCTTTCAGTGCTTTACTTCACCCAAAGAGAACACACCGTGGTGGAGGAACAGCGCTCATCCCGTCACGTGCACACTCACCATCCCGTCACGTGCACACTCACATTGTCCTGAAGCCCTTGACAGAGGTGACATGAGTCGTCGTCCACTTGCTGAGGAGGAGTGAGCGTCCTCCACAGGCAGCGTGTGTCCATGTGTGTTGGCTCTACAGTCCATGGAGGGTGGAGCTGATGATACCCATGAAGGTGGCCTCCACGCAGTAGCAGATCTGGACATCAGGGTCGGCTCCACCCAGCTCCTCCGCTGTCCTCTGAGGTACCAGCAGCTTGCTGGAGCCCTTGTCTGCGACCAGAGCGTCCTGTGGCTGCTCCTTCAGATGCTGTAAGCCTGAGGCCAGGAAACACAGGCTGCTTAGACATTGCCTCTATCATTTACCTTTGACTTTCTGATTGATTCATTCCACCATCATTGCCTAACGCAGCTTGTAGCTCCTCTGTCCATGTGGTGTTAGCATGTGGAGAACGGTCTGTGAACTACCAGTTCAGACCAAAGATCTGAGGTGCAACGGAATGGTCCCACGGCACCTCGTCACCACAGACGTTCTGACCAATCTGCTGCAAACTGGTGATGGGTACCCAGGTGTGTGTGGGGGGGGTAGACGGAGGACAAGAACGATACGCTAATAAATCATTTTGAAGCGTAACCGCGTCTTTACAGCAGTAGCTTGAAATGGCGACAAGAGGAGTTGAGGTCTCCGTTTGGTCTCCTTTGTTGTGCTGTTCAGCTTTACGGCAACACATGCGCTGCTGTGAAGTCCACATGAGGTTGCAGCTGCCTCAGTGTTAACTGTTGCTGGAAGCTTGTTGTGAGTGGATGCACGTTCCACTTGGAAGCTTTGGTCTGGACTGGACTTTACTGTACTGTACTTACGAGCAATGAGAGGGTCAATGTCCCTCGCTTTGGTGGCGACGTCCGATGCACAAACCTGACCCACTTGGACCAGCAGGGCGGCCACGTCGTCATAGAGCGGCGGGAAGGCCTGACAGAAGGCCACCAGGCACGGCAGGGTGGGCATGAAGAAGGAGAAACGCTTGGCACGAGTCAACACTGGAAAAAAAGAAAAGCACAGACAACACCAGAACTTTAGGTGAGAGAACCTTGTACTGACAGTCACAGACCAGCTGGTGGCAGCAAGAAACAAAGACACAAGCTGTCATGTAGGTACAAGGTATCTGCATCCACTATGACATCTGTAGGTGTATGACACAGAGAGACAAATGCTCACTGACCTGTGAGGAGCGTGCCCATGACACTGATGGCCAGCCTGGCCACGCTGAGGGACTTGGGTAGAGCATACTGGGTACACAGGTACGACAGCAGCTGAATGGCAAAGATCTGTGTGCGTGAAGGGAGAAGGGCAAGATGCATTCACACGCTCACGATGACAATACAGATTCATAAACATCACAGCAATGAATGTCCCAATGGTTAAAGGAGGGCTGAGAGGCCTCACCTGCTTCTCTAGCTGGGGCTGGGCCAGCAGCTCTGGGATGAAGTCCAGACAGATATGGATGGAGGGGATGCCGGCCACAGTCAGAGGCAGGAGAGCCTGGGGGTAACCCTGACAACAAGGAGGCACATGAAAATATACTATACAACGGGGCTGACGAGAACATGTGACCATGTGTGTGACTGACGGCAGCTCTCAACAGAGAGCGTGGTACAGGCGTTGTGTGTGTGAAGGAGGGGGCTACTCTGACGAACATATGGCCGCCAGCTGCTTCAGGCAGCGCGCCACTGACCAGTGGTGTCACAGCAGAACACACTGACTAACGGTGCCTTTCACCACAGTTCCAGCAGGACTTGACTCTGCCTGTTTTTATTGCGTTTTCAATGATGATAATACCTGGTACTTTTTTAGTACCTCCTCCAGCGAGGTTTCTAGCAAGCTGAGCCGGAACTAAACGTGACATCACAGTGCCAGCCTCTCAATGGTCAATAAAGAGAGACTGTCCCACAGTCTACCGGCAGTGTTGCCAGAGATATCTATCCAGTTGTTTATCATTCGTTGCCTTCACATTGAACATGGGCACATGAGCACAAAACACACTGTGGTCCGTTAATGAAGGACAGATGTTTGTGTGTTTTCTGGCTGTTGGCTGTTGTCTGGCTGTTAATGTTTACAATAAGAACTGGACGGAGAGACCTGTGTGGTTGATTGCGTCCTGCGAGACGGACTCTCCTCTATCTGTGACCAAATCCCACAAACTGAGCAGCAACTGCACAATCTCCTCCATTGTGTCCGTTGTCCGTTGTTATAAGATGCAGTCACATCCAGGAGGTACTAAACTGTAATGGAAAAGCACCTGTCTGGAACCGAGCCAAGACGAGCTGGAACTTGTGTGGTGTAAAAGTTCCATAATATGGTCAACATGATTGGTTTTAAACCTCACAGGCATTTTCAGTCACTAAAATACACCATTAGGTGTGTGCACGATGGTATGAACGTCCAAATGTCTGGAATGGGGGTGATTAAGGCTCATGTTTCTGACACTGTAAACCCAGTCGGCCTCTTACCTGAAAGTGAACCAGTTTGGCAATGTTGGGGTCAGCGATGAACATCTGATGCAGAAGACAACAGATGAGACACTGCACCTCCCTCAAGTCGCTGAGCAGACCTCCCTCGGGCTCAGCATCCTTGGTGCGCTCCCTCGCTCTCAGCCCCACGCTCCCTTGTTTGGAGTTCCCTGGCATGGGGCCCCTGATGCTCCTCAACAGGCTCTCTGTGTTGGCCCCCAGCTGCTGCTCCTCAGATGTTGGCAAACACACCTCCAGAAGCAGCTGGACTGCTGCGCTGTCCTGCAGTTAAACAGAGCTGTTATTTACCCATTCACAACTCCTGGAGGAAGGAGTGTGAGGAGTGTGTGTCCACGGTCACACACCTGTGCAGCAAGTAGGGCGTTCTTCAGCTCCTCCCTGGTGACCTCGGGGGTATCGGGCTGTCCAGGAACGCCCAGGTTTGACACCGTCAGGCTCTGTCTGTCGAAGTCGGCCGTCTCCTTCAAGTGGCAGTGCAGGTGGGCTTTTGAGGCCAGCAGGTAGCCATTCAGCATGTGGAGGACCACGTCCATTAAAGGAGGACACCTGCAGAGAAAAACAAAAACCGCTGATCAAATCAAAGCCACAGACATATCAGGTTGTCTGCTGCAACATAGAGAAAACGGGTACGTATGCACTGAACGCTGCTGTCAAAAGCCACAGTTACCTAGTTTAGAACACATTAATTCCACTCATTCATTTCTTTTGCTGCAACATCTTCTTGCTAGTTCACATTACATGAGAGTTAAAATTACAATACAAGTAATTAATTTCATATAAATATACACTGTAATTATATAAATAATACAAACACTGCAATTAAGTATTGGTTTGATAGTTTCCCTCAAGTTCATCATCAACTAATTCACCATTTTTCTTCCCCACAAAGTTTTTTTTCCAGTCACGAGTGAGAGCAGCTGTTTACCTGTACACCCTCTGGTCACAGCGCAGCACGATGAGAGGATCCACCATCAGGTCGTTCTGCGTGTACAACTGCTGCCGGAGCAGCTTCGCTGAGGGTTGGAGAGCGTTAACGGTCATCACCCACAACCTGCAACACAAGTTTGACACATTCAAGCCGCCATTATCGCACTGTGCATTCTACAGAAATCAGATTTTTATAAATGAAGAATTCAGTTTCAAAATAAAACATGCAACATGAGGCTTTTGCCAAGGCTTAAAGCACCATTGATCACCAGAAGCATCATGACAATCCAGACAAATGGCCAAAGATCAACCAATTGTGAACACTTATCTAAAAATGGATTGACTTTAGGGCGTAAGAAAAATACCCAGAGGTGGTTGAACGAAGACATTGTCAGGGGATTTCAATATTTAGTTAGTTACAAATTACTGCAGTTCACTCTCATCAGATCAGAGCTCAACCAGACAGAGGGGAGGTCTCACTGCCATCTTGCACCCCCTGCACGAGTGGATTTGTGGGAAATTTGACACTGAGGAGGGTTAGTTCCTCATCTAAACCTCTGCAGCTTTTATTATAGACAGAGAGAAAGAGGACGGGACCCCCCATTTCCACCGGCTGCGTGTGCGTTGCGTCTCCGATCCGGCACGGTGCCGTATCAAATACGTTTCCATTCTAGTCAATGTGTCCATTTCCACCGACTGCGTTGCGTTGCGTCTCAGCTCCGTCAGTCCGGAACGCTGTATCGAAGATACGCAGAGGTTCTATTTCTGACGGATGCCGGAGCTGAAGACGCAGAAATATGGCACAAAATCCATCAAGTGGGGCAGGAAAATCAACACAGAAACAAAATAAAACATCCGACTACCTTTCATAATAAAACGATCGACGTTGACGTCAGATTGTATTTCACACTATTACGTATTATCACACTAGTACTTTTATTAACAGTATTTATTCACTTACAAGTTACTTGTCCATGCTAAAAGCACAAAACACCGAAAAAAAGTCAAACACAAGTAAGTCTGACTCTCCTCTGTTTCTCCACCCAGAGACACTTGTGTTTCTTCCTGGATTTATCACACATACATGAAGTTTCGCGCGATTATACGTGTTTTCACCGCGCGAACTTGTCAGTCATGTTACTGACGGACCGGAGCCACGACGCAGGTGAAACGCATCCGGTGGGGATTGACGGAGCACGCTGACGGAGCAAAGACGGATCGGAGACGCAACGCAACGCACACACAGCAGGTGGAAATCCAGGGTAAGGAAGACTCCCTTACAGCCTCTTCCACTCAGTTTTCCTGCCCACAGGTCCCCTTGTTAGCGACCCCACTTGGGTCGATAACGTGTCTGCTCAGAGCTTTACAAACTCCTGTGGGTCGCCCTCCTCTGTCCACGGAGTTCACAGGTTGATTCACTCAATACCTCTTATCTCCTCACTCAGTAATATTGAGTAAACAGCCTGGGGTTCAGGGCAGAAACTCTTGATCCACAGGTCCTCCTTTAATCCATTTACAGAGTCTCACAACAACTTAACACAGCCTTCTGAGACACCACATTATGTCAAGTACTGCTGCAATTGTGATCCGTATTTAAACTTAATTGGACTCTTGACTGATTGTAAGGCCTGTTTACCCAAATGCACATTGATTCCTGGCATATAAAGCAGAAAATACATCATTTCCTGGAGGCCCATCCATTACCTGTTCTAGAATGTTAATTTTATTCCCTGAGTGATGAAAAGAGCATTTGCTATTATTTGTCCACATCTAACAGATCATACATACCTGCGGGGCATCACGGTGTTGAGCACCATCCACAGTTTGTTGAGGGTCTGCAGTATGCGGCGAGGCACTGCAGCTTCCAGCAGCAGAGACATGCTGGCTGTGAGGGCCTCAGCATAGGGGATCAAGTCTCCAGGTGACAGCAGTGTTAAGTGCTCCAGGATTCGCATCAGCCTGGGACTGCTGGAGGGTAACTTCTGGAAGGCTGCAGGTGGGAAGGACAAGCGGTTGGAAGCATCTGCACGTCACCTTGCAGGTTCACAAAAGGGAGAAACACTTGCTCACCTCTTCCTTTCAAGTCCAGAGGAACGATCATATAATTATGTTCATCAAACTGGCTGATTCATTGAAATTCTTGCCCTTATTTTCCAGCAGAGTTTGTAATAGAGAAGAATGCCAGACACACAACAATTGTGCATTGTTGCATAAATCAATTTGTTAATGTGTTTATCACATTATACATTAACCAGCACAATGATGTGTGAAACTGATAATCAGTTACACTTTTGCATTTGGCCGATGATCTTTATCAAAGTACCAATTACAGCATAATTCTCCAAAGCCTGAAGGTCCATTAAGCATTCAGATAAGATTATTCCTGTAAAGGGCATATCATGATTTTATTAATCCTCCCTGTTCTACACATGACTGAGAAGACAACATATCACCCATCGAAGTCACATCTCTTTTTCAGATCATTATCAGTAATGCAGGGTTTATTTTGCCCGTGCAAAACTTTTTCCATTTTTATCATTAATGCTAAAATATATTATAAATAATTAATCATATTAATTTTAAAATGATCATATTTCTATTCTTAGTTGGAACTGCTATAATGAACAAATTTCCCTCTGATTCAGTATCATTTTTATTCCAGTAACTCATATTGTGTTTTCTATTAAACTGTATGAGTGGCACTGGCCTTGGCATATAAGCGTGTTAGTAGTATTTCAAGCATCTCTGCCAGTGTAACTGGTTCCATTAACTTATCAACGAGTTGGAGTAACTTCACAGCACAGCGTTAATCTCACTCGTTCCCGACATCCTCACCCTGGTGGAGCTGGCTCTGCGTGTATCTGCAGGAATTACTGGGGAGCATCATCCGCCTGAGGAGAGGCAGAGTACCAGTCACCTCCTCCTCACACACCCAGTCCTCCACGAGACAGAGGTGGGGGTAGTTGGTTGCCAGCAGCCTCAGCAGGGCAGAGTGCAGACCTGGAACCACAAAACATATTTAAAGTACTGATATCCAAAGAGGTTTGACCTCCACATGGGCTTGTTAATTACACCTCAACACAAAATATGGTTTAATATAAAAAACAAACATCTACTCAGGGGGTTACATGATGTTTGTGACTAACTTCTATATAATAATCAAGCACATGCAGAACAAACTTCCACTGCCTCACCTCCAAGCTCCTGTTGTAGTCCCTGTGCCTGGGTAAGCAGGTACTTGATGGGGATCTGGTCCATCAGGGCTGCCGAGTAGGACTTGGGTTTCCTCTGCATCAAAGCTTTCAAAAAGAGACAGAAATAGTCAAGTAAAGCAAATAAATTTAAGAAAGTAGACATTTGAACACTAAATATTCAGCTCGAATGTATTATTTCTAAGGTGCCAGAGCTGCTATAGTGACAGAGGTTATTATTCATTGACGTGACTTCATTATCACTATTATGGGATTCATTACTCCACCACTGAAGGCTGCAAGAGCACTTGGGTAAACACAGCAATTAAAGGGATGAGCATAAACTCTCACATAAATCTGGCCTAACGAAGGACAGGAGGAGAGCTTGTCATGGTGGAGAATAAACACTGACTAGGGTAACTGCTCGTGCTCAATCTAACCTACAGCTGTCCTAGTTAACTCCTGCAGCCATTGTACTTGGCTCTTTGTCAGCCCTCCATTTATTCACTCTCTCTGAAGCAGCCAGCATGCTGCGCCCAGAGAGAAGAGGACGAGTGGCTGCACATCCATAACGAATATTCTACAACTTAACAAAGGACAAACGGCACCTTCCCCCTTTCCTTGTTGAATAGTATTCATCAGGACAAGACAATAGATTCTGGAAGAAAAAAGAAGATGAAATATGAAATGAAAGATGACAGAGTTATTCTCTAATGGTATATACCCAGTTGTTTGGTGCTCGCCAACAGGTTCTCCTCATATGACAGGATGTAGTAGAGGATAAGAAGCTGGGTGGTGATGGAATAGCGTTGCCGTGGCCCTCGACCGCCCTCCCCCTGCTAGTGAACAGAGGGTGAAAAAGTACTAAGACACGCACATCATAGTACAACGCAAGTACTTTCAAAAAAAAAAATCAGCTGATTGAGTTGAAAAATCGGTTGATAAACTTGAGATTGTGGAATGCTTGTTGTCAGCAATGAAGATCAGAATCAGATACACTTACAAAAAAAAAACCCTGACAGGACAGTAAACTACATTTAACATTTACATTGTGAAATCGTAATTACTATTACACTTTAGATGTACAAATGTACAGAGGTGAATTTCCATAATGCACTTCATTTTGTTCCATAAATTACTGTAGAAATGATACTCTGATCATTGCAATGACTAATACCATCTCATAGTTGGGTTATTGTTCATCATAGGGTCTTCAATCAAACTATGTGTATGGTATCAATACCATTCACATTAAAAACTTTTAGGTGCGAGTGCAGCACTGATAGAGCCCGTATTCTGGCTCACCCCGGCAGACGTCTGGAAGACGGTGAGGATCTCCTGCTCAGTGATAGGCTGGTTGGTGGCCTCTGGGTTGGCCTTGGATGCTGGCGTGAGGATTGAGTTGATATAGGCATCAATTAGGGGGATAAGCTGGGTGTGAATGGGGGTGGTCGTTTCACAGAGCTGCCGATAGATCCAGTCCTGAAAGACACACAAGTGTTCAAAATTACGGGTTTAACCATCAAATCAAATTTTGACGACCATTTTTGTGAACAAGGTTTACCTTGATGGACACTTTGTGCTTGGTGAAGGCTCTGCTCCTAAGTAGCTGGTAGATGCAGTGAATGGGCAGAAAGCCTGTGATGCTGGCACTTAAGTTGTTGGTCACTGCAACCCTCACTGCATGTGCTGTAACCACCTACAGCCCATCAGAAACACAGTTTAAAACAACAGCTAGAGACATGATATTATGACGAGAAAAAGTACAAAAGCCTGGGTGTTTTATGTACCAGCGAGATGATTAGTGTTGTTGAAAGCTGCTGGTTGAAAATGTAAAGGAGCTCTGTACCTGCTCTGTGAAGATCTCCTGTGTAAAGATGGTCTTCATCTTGCTTAGAGAGCTGGGTTTGATGGCAATCTGTAGCGTGGGAAAATCAGAAGTGTTAGGATTACTGTAAGTGAACACAACCTGAAGGCAACCGTGCTGGTATTTGGTAATTCCTTCCTTTTATATTTCATAAAAGGCATTCAACATGGCAGGCACAACACTGAACCGATAGGATTGCTCTTGGGGGTGGAAACAAACAGACTTAAAATCCAATTGCATTACACATCTTAGAGGAAACTGCACAAGCACAGGCAGACCACTTAGCACACAGGCATGAAACAATAGCTCACTAACAAGTATTAAAACAGCAAACTGGCCACAGGGTACACTCAGTATGCTGAGTATATATGTGTAAGCTGCAAGTGTTTCGTCAGTGTATAGATGCACCACCGTTGCAGTGAAAAAGTGTGGTCAGTGGCTGGTCAGCTAGACTGATGTATTGATCACAGCCCCCATCGACCATCTTACCTTCATCCCCAAAGTAGAGCAGACCAATTCAATAATGGAGCTGAGCTGGTTGCTATGGAAATACATGGCAACCAGTAACAGCATCTCTCCAAAAGAAGCAGCAACGCCTGCAGCACTGTAAGGGGGAGGACACACATACATGAGACGAAGGTGAGAAAAGACTTGATGTTAATCCTGAATTTTAAAAGACAGCACCCGATCACACGCAGCACTTAGGTTACTTAAGACGTATTTATGCCTTTCATCAATCTGCTGCAAAGACCACATCCCATTATGCCTTTTCAACATACAAATTGCAAGCAATTCATCCCAGTTTGTTGACATTATCACTGCCCACAAGGACCAAACATTTACAAAAGAATGAATCTTATTCCACATGAATGTTGTAGACAAACAAAGCAACCCCCATTTAAACTAAACTCAGGAGCAGAATTTTCAAAAACGCACTTCCTGACTTAAATAATTAGATATGTGGCCCATATTCAACCAGTGTGTGTACTGTTCCACAGAGGAATCGTACTGATCCAGATAATACAATTGTAGGATACGTGCAACAACACAGAGGATAATATCTGTCCCCTGTAATCTGCAGTGATTTGTCACCACAAAGTTCTCAAGTAAGTAGATGCCAACAAAGGACAGAGAAACCTGAGAATTCTGACGGCTGTAAATTATTTTATAGAAGGAAGATAAGTGTCTTTCTTTGTGTATTGTATTTCTTGGGCCACTAAATACTTCTATAGCATACACATATTTTAAGCATTAAACGTCTGTACTTTCTCTCCAAATTCTTGTAAAGTATATGTAAATATATGAAAGAGCCTGTTTACATGTTGAAGGGTGTAAGACTGGAAAAGGGGGATGCAATACATCATTGGGGAAGACATTTAATATGGTTAATAAATAAATGGTCTTAACTGACTTAAGCCTGTAGTTACCTCTCAAAGTATTCCTCTTCTTTGATCATCCAACTGAGCCACATCACCATGAGCTGCTCCTGCTCTGGAGTGCTGCACACAAAAGATCAGTCTCTTTATATGGAACAGTGGATGACAAACGTTTCCGTACTTTACGTACCTGACCAGAGTTGGGAACGCCAGCAGCTTGCAGAAAGACAAAGAGACAAAACGAACCCCAGCAGGAGTAGCTGGAGGCCGGCTCGTCATCAGCTGCAGGAGCTGCTCCGCCTCTTCATCTGTAGGTCTGCAGCAGGTGCACAGGAAGTATGTCGGCAGAAACTATTACATATGACGTTTCAGGAGCAGCAGACCATGATCCACCTCCTCCATCCCTATACTGAATATACTCCACACATTTGGACATGCAGAACTTTTGACATTGTTAGGAGTGATTTACAGTAGTGTGGATGCAAGTATTAACATCCACATTGTGCTTATGTGTGCAGGAAAATTTGATGACTAGAAAATCCCTCTTCGAGAAATTTGGATGTGTGTCTGCCCCCGACGGCGTCCGCATGCCGCCGGTTGTCGTGTCGTTGACCCGAAATTGCAGAGCTGTAGAACCGTAGGTGTTTCTTACGAACGGCTTCAGATCGCAATTAAAACATGGCAAAGCACAAACAAGTCTCAAAGAATAAAAACTTTAAAAAATAACTCACAAGAAGAAGACAGAGCAGCGGGGCTCCTCCATGCACTGTATTACGTACCTGAGGCCTGCGATGCCCATGAGAGCACAGTACAGTCGTAGCAGAGCGCTGGCCTTCACCACGTGCTCCTCTCTGAGTCCAGAGTATCCAGAGCCGCCTGCCTCGTCCATGTCATTGTCATTGGGTACGTGTGTGCTGCGTGAACGTGGAAGGATGGCGACCAGCTCCAACAGCAGCTGCCTACGCATCTGCCACAGCACCGAGCTGCTTTCTCTCTTTCTCTGGCAGCAAAGGAAGAAGTGGCAGAAAGTCAAGAGAAGAGCTCTCATTCGAGTCTTTACACCCAAGCTCAAACAAGTTAGTTTCGCTTTTTCATTTGAGACATGACAAGCACCTGATTTCTAGCCTGCTTTATTGTCTAGAAAAGGACAAATTAACACGACCAAAGAACTGAATAGCTGCTTGTGACAGACATTTTATCAGACAAGAAGTTTCATGATTCACATGATCATGAAATTTAACTGCCACTTTATCCAGCCGGTTGGCTTAGAGTTCACTTAAAACGGTGACATTCCTCTCACTGAACGCAATCAAATTAAATAGTGATTAACTTGAAGACCAATTTGCACTTTGTATCACTGAATAACAAGGCAATTCAGAATCGAGCCCCTCACCTGTTGTCCATTGCGAATGAACATGCTGAACCAGGTACGAACTTTGCTATTGGTACCCAGCAGCAAACCACTGACATAGGAGACGAGGGGACTGACTGCCTCATCTGCTGTGTCAGGTTTATAGTCCAGCGTCAGAGCCACTCCCAGACCAGGCAGATGGCATTCCTCCACCTGACGGCATACACATCAACGTACACAGTAAATTACCTGGCGTGTATTTTTTGATTGTTACTGTGTCCTTCTGTACTTTCTAGAGACACATATGGATGTGCTGGTGTATTCTGCAAATTAAACGATATGTTTCACTTCATCGAGCTAACATTATTTTATAACACTATCCTACGCTTCCACACCATACACTTCCTGCATGTTGTATGATTTGTATGTCTACTTCACATTTTGCATGTTTGCTTGGAACACACTGGTGTTAATACACATTTAACAGTCTCTGAAGTGCTGTATGGTCAGCACACACAGCAAAGTATAAATTATGAGCGTATCCTTTAGCAAAGCAATGGATTCCTATGACCTCCTGGGGCGCTGATCGATAACTTCACCTCCCTGTGAGAAGATATAGATTCTTTCCTTCAGGGATGTTGTGACAGTGCATCACTCCATAAATCACTACAGAAAATTATATTCCATGGCTCTAAACTTGACTGAGCATGTGTTTGGTTGAAGTGTCTAAACAATTAAACCGACTCAGATAACTGATGTTTTGTTGTTTGAAAAGAAACCTTCTAATGTTCCAAATCGTTCTGTACCATTTGCTATACACAGTATGCCTTATCCCAACGTACAAACCTTTTCCTAATAAAATCATTTAAAATACATTTTATTTTATTTTTACTTGTGCGATATCTTTGAAGGCTTAAGTAGGACATATGGAACATATTTCATGATGCAGTCATGAAAATTGTGTTACTGACCACCATGGCTCTGATGTTGAGGGCTTGTGAGGGGTTCATCTGACAAAGCTGCCTCAGGGCTTCGGTTCTGCGTCGACCACCAACACTCTCCTCATCCTGCCGCTCTCCGTTCTTGATCAAACCTCTGCAAACTACAGACATGCACATTTGCGTGCGTTAGACAATGAGGATACAAAATACTGCTTTGGAATATTCGACATGAAAGGGCAGTTTGATGATCATTTGAGTGAAACTGGGATCTCACTTTTCTCAGATCCTTTTGACTTTGATTTTAGTTCCAGGAAATCAAGCTGCTCAAGGTGCTCTGCCTTCTGAACACTTCTCTTGATTTTGTACTCTTGAGCCAAGAAAGCACAGGGACTTCTTGGGACAGTTGCAAGTACTCATGTTCTGAGAAGTTATGGAGTTTGATACGAGCCATGCTGTTTGTAAAATGGTCTGAAATGATGACGACAGTATTTCATATTCCACAAAACAGCCAGAGGAGATGGACCTCATGCAGTTAAAGTGATTATCTGTGTGATATGAAGATACAGACGGTGGTATCTATAAAATGATTCCCACAGCACAGAACACTCTTTGTCACCTCAAGCAAGACAACAAAGTCCATCACTTAATACTCGATAAAAATAGCTTTAACTATACGTACACGTGAATCAAGGAATACACCTACTACTGTCTACCAAGTGGTGAGCAAACAGCTGTTTAGATGAATGTGCGGTCTAGCATTAGAGTGGACTGAATCCATACAGATGGATATTAATAAACTTGAACACATCCACAAATCGGTTTTACACACTCTGAAGAAACTTGTCTCGTGTATCACATTCACAAGACAGCAAACAGTCGAGCAGACACACTGGAAGACAGTGACAAATAACGTAAAAACAACATTCCTGTAGATACACTCTTCAGTTTACTGTTACTTGTTTTTTTATATTCTACCTTGCATGGGGATTTGTTTTGTGTTAAATATACAACCTCACAGGTAGGTGGAACAAGATGCTTTTCCCATCTGTGCCACAAAGTGAGTCGCTCTGGATTTCATATTTCAAAATATTAAGAAGACGCATTTTCTCCTAGTAACTCATCAGTCATTCTCGTCCTTGAAAATTTTTCGTTAAAATGCCATTAAACTAATAAATCCTATGAACATAGTATTTTTTTTATTAACAGGTCATCTGGTATTGGGATCACAAGTGTTATTAAGTTGTCTGATATTGCAGCTACAACTTTAATTTCAACATGTAATTACATTTAGAGGCCAATTTTGCCTTTTAGAAAAAGTGTAAAGGTCCAGAGATGACACTAATCAAACATCTGAATGTTAATACCAGCCTATCTTACATTATGGGGCTGATGGTTTAAGCAGTAATTTACCTTCATTGAAGCTGTCAGGTACGTTGGCAACCAGCAGACACAGAAACCAGTCTCCATTACGGACGTGCAGCAAAGCCTCTGCTACATCCACAATTGGCAGCAAGGACGGCAGCTCTGTCGACACAAAATAAAACTTTACTTCGTCAAAGTCTATATCTGTTGCGAATAATTCACACAGAACGCCATGTGGACATTCTATAGTTATTGTCAACATCTGCTAATGGAATTAAAACATTTTTATTAACAGTTTTAGTGACAAAAACTTAGTTCAGTCAGGCACTTCCAGTTCATCCCCACCAAATCACTTGATCACCAACAAGTCCTCACTACCACATCCCATAATATGCTCTTTTGCTCAAGTCAGGGATATGAGGTAAGACCTGGTTCACACTAGAGCATTTTTCAAACCGTAACTTCTTCACAAAGGACAAACTGTGAACCCACTCTGTGACAGAGGCGGATGGATGGTTGTCCTGCTGGAATATTTGAATAGTTTGGTCACCTGGTTCTGTAAATGTGCTGCCCAAATGTCCTGTTTCAACAGAACATCCATCTGTTTATGTATGAGAGAATTGGGTTCAGTTGGTTGGGGTGTGTTCAATGTTAAAGAAATGATGAACGTGAAGCTCTACTGCCTGACACTCAAGTTCACGATATAGTGTGAATTGCATTCTCACCAGTCTTTTCCAACCTAAAATTTTATTGTTCATGTTTACTGAAAAATGTGTGTAATCAGACCCTTAAGGTGATTTTTTTCATGTCAGATACCTTCATATGCAAGTAAATGCTGCACTGCACAGTCCACATAGAGTTGGTTATTGCGCACATTTATGGATTTAAACATTTTCAGATGTGACAGGAGCACAATAACATGTTTCACCGTTTTCACCATGACGCATGAATATTCAACAACAACCCTCTTGCACTCAACATGAGAAGATCAGGTACCTGCTTGTAAAATGCAGAGGACATCTGCAACCTCTTCCAGGTAGACCGGGCTTTCAAAGAGTTCAGAGGATTTTAAGAAGAACTCTCCATTTGAGTCTGACACCTACAAAACATGATGAAGAAGTAGTGACTGTCAGTTTTAGTACTGAAAAATAACTTTTTTCAGTAAAAAAGTAAAAAATTTTCAGTAAATGTAACAACGGCTTGCAGACATTACAATGACAATTAAGCTTTGATGGTCTCTAAGGTTGCTTGTTCATCTAAGACTCATTTCCAAATCACATATATATTTAATCATTGTATAATTTGTACCTCATAATTCATTCATGATCTGAGTTATTTATATTTAGACACATCTCTCGAAACATCACTAACATCACATGTGGGGAAATAAAAAATGTCATTGGCCGATGTCAATGTCAAGCTGTGACAGCAAATCCAACTTGAAAAAAAAAATCCGTTATTTCACTACAACTAACTAACTACAAGATAGGAGATGTGGTCTGAGGGTACCTTATTCATGATAGCCAGCAGTTCACTGAGGGTCAGACGGAGTCTCCTGAGAGGATCACTGTGTTCAAACTCCAAAGTCAGACCATGCTGTAGCTGTGTCACCAGGATACTCTCCACATTGGAGCCACCTGCCTTATGCCTGGCAGAAAAGACAGCAACATCAACATTTACCTCCCCAAGGCTTTTTGAACTAGCGATCAGTTGACATTTTAAGATGAAAGTGCCTCTTAAATATAGTCACAGAAGGATGATGTGCTCCATGATCTATACCTGAGCTGCTGTTCCTTTCTCGCATCCTGCTCGAGGGCATGGAAATCCACAGACAACAGGGCAACAATGGAGTTGACAGCTTCCACCCCAGACAGGAGGCGGAGGATGAGCTTCTTGTCCTGCGCCCAGGACTGGCTCTGATCAGCTGGAGCACATAGAGCCATCCTCACCAGGCAGGGAAGCAGCAGTCTGAGTTCTGGGTCACTGAGGGCTGCCAGGCGCTGTACATCCACCTTTTGCATGGCTTCAAAAGCATAGGAGCTGACAAACTGTAGCCCTGAACTATCTGCCATCTCTGCAATTATCACAAGCAAAGTAGAATTAGACAGCTGATCACATCCTGAACTAATGGAGTCTGAACTTCCTGTGAGAGATGATGCTGTGGTTTCAAGTATGGTGTGATTCACAATAACTAACTTGAAGAAACTTTTAGGATTAATCCAGGTGACACAAGCAAGCTTGAGTTAACAGTAACTTTGCCACGATTTGACAGTATATTAATTTCATAATGAACCAATGTCAGCTTCATTTTCTCCAAATTTTGGTGTATAATGGTAGCTAATATGTATTAATGTTACAAACAAAAGTTCGGGCCATTTACCATGGCAGCGTTGCTAAAAAAACAAAGTAGATTATGTTAACCTTAGCACTTCGTGCTTATCCTACTCTGGAAGCTTTAACTGTCCTATAAATGCTTGCAACAAGTCAAAACACACTTCTAACTTGCAACAGGCCATCGGAATTGTTTAATACAAGTTACATTCAAGCCGGCAACAACTCTTTGACACAACAGTAGTATTGCTACCTAGATGTGGCTAACACTCTTCTCCATCACTTCTTAGCATGTTACTAGCTAGCAAGCTAACAAGCCAACAGCTAATGCTACAGCTAAGCTAAGTAGCTACCGGCTTTCCTCTTTTCGCATTAAATCACGTTGGATACATTATCTCCACAGTGATACGCTTACCTCGCCGATTAAGACGATAGTCGTTTTTAAAATGACTTTCAGCTTGGAGGCCTCAGACCTCGGACTTGACTGAGCCAGCCTCTATGTGGGAGCGCTAAGCTAACCAGTGTCAGAGAAAGGCGCTGCCTTTGCTGCTACCGGTAGGTTTATGAAAATGTCTTTGCATTGTACCCCACAGTCGTTCTACCGTAGTTTGGACATGTCCCGCTGGATTTCACCGGTATCTACAATGATTACTATGTCGGTGTGACAGCTCCCAGCTCGGATGGAGGGATACGGCGGCTGAGCGCGGAGCGACCGGCTGCTGCGACTGTCGCTGCTGCCGTAGCTGTTCCATTAACAGCAGCAGCAGTAGCAGCAGCAGCGTGTTCACGGGCGGTAGAGCAAGAGCAGCAGAGCTGAACTTCACTTCATACTCCTGACATCAGCTCCGTGAAGTTACGGCATCACGGTGCAACGTGCTATTCACAAGGTACAATAACTGAGGCGACCTTATGACTTGTGAAAAACGCGTATTTATTAGTATTTTTGGCACATTTCTCCTCAGTAGTTCAGCTTCCTATTATACACTCAAATTCACCTCAACTACTGGGAAATGTTTGGAAATACGTAACGTAGAGCTGAAGGAGATGATTACGGTAAATAAGCACCATTTATAAAAAAATGAAAATATGGAACTGGGTTTAATGAGGACCCAGTACATCGTGATGGTCAGTTCTTTAAGCCAACAAGAGCAATAACATTTGTTTGTTTAATTTCCCTCATAGCAGGTGAGTCGTTCCTCCTGTGTTAAAGTTCATTTACACCACACATTTACTTTCACTCTGAAGTAAAGTGAGATTGGTATAAATGCATCATTAACCAAGCAGGAGTTGTTCCAGAGAGCCAATTCGACAGGCAGGTGAACTGAAGGGATGTGCTGAAAAGGGCAGGACTATCTGCCTCCTAGGCCATTTCTCTTTCTAGATCTATAATCACCCTGAGGTCAGCTACTTCCAGGAGATCCCAATCCTTCCTCCACTCACCTCCCCCAGAGCAAGAATCACAAGCACAGGGATGTAAGTTGACACACTTTTTATTCCTAAAACAGAAGCCACACCACCAGCTGCTGGCATGACATTCATATATAATTATTTATATATATTGCCATTTGGTTTTTGTGTCTAAATGTGTGGTATAAAATAGTATATACAACAATGTACCTTTTTATTTGAACACAGTGAAGTTCATTGCTGTACATGTCTTCTGTAGCTACAGCTTTGCTGTAAATCTTTCATGCTCAAAGGCATGAAACATAATTCTCCACACTAATTCTTCTGTACATTGTGACAATACAAATATTCTGTCTTCATTACAAAAAAATAATACTCTATACGCAACCTACTGGAACTTTATTTAATTTTTATGAGATTTTTTTCCTGGTTGTTTTTTAAGTAATACGATTACATATATCTTAGACCAATCGCTTTAAAGCAGGAAGGTGATATAAACCTTCTCCATTTTTTATATATAAAAGGTTAAGAAATAAGACAAATTATACATTTAAAAAACGTACAATAAATAAGATAGATGCAGGCATTTCATTTGGATACTATCTCATCCATAGGAATAAAAAGGAATTTCAGGTCTTAAAACCAAAGATCTATTCTTGAGTTTGTTCCTTGATCAAATACGTCCCTTTATCACTTTACAGACAGACATCTTTCCAAACACAGGCTAGCCGGTGACTCTGCCGCCACGCCGCACACCACGACATCGCATCCATCAATTTCTTTATTTCCACGTGATGATGTGTCTTTGAATCACAGGGACACAAGCAGGGACAAAACTGCTAACAACCAAGGGGGGGAGGAACACAACCGTCAAAGCTTTAGATTCCCATTCCGTACTCGGCTTGGGCTCCTGCAGCCGTCTTCAGTCAGGATGAACTTCCTCAGGAAGTTGTTTGTCCCCTCTCTGAAATGTTTCCGCTGAATTCCTCCTGTTAACAGCTCTTGGTTACAACATGTTCATGATGAAGTTGTACATCTGGTTGAGCACCACAAAGTGAATGGGCAGACATGATCGTCGGTCCTGCGTAGCTGGGTCACATGTCAGCCAGGAGAGGGCATTGTACTGTTCCAGCACGTATCTGTCCAGGCACACAGAACACACTGCATTAGACAAACACATAGAAACTCAAATCAAATATATCATTCAATCCTGGGATACAATTACTATCTTCTCACACCAATTTATTAGATACAGCTTGATCAAACCTGCCTGACCACTGTTCATTCAGTCATTTACCGCAGAGTTGAACTGCACCAGAGAGGTGTTCCTGACAATTCATCTGTCCTTATTTAAATAAACTGGACAGTCAAAGTTATTAGAAATAAATTAATTAGGAATACTGACCATTAAAATGATCTGTCATAATTTCCTTTTCATACTTAATATTCAGTCCTCATGCAGGGCTGCTATATTTTCTGCAATAGTTTTATC
Organism: Aeoliscus strigatus; assembly: GCA_901007665.1. Lineage (NCBI taxonomy): Eukaryota > Metazoa > Chordata > Actinopteri > Syngnathiformes > Centriscidae > Aeoliscus > Aeoliscus strigatus. The sequence continues at coordinate 67,468 of CAAKHB010007679.1, forward strand.
TGGGTGCACATCAAAAAATCTGGCACAAAGAATCTGAAACATTTTAGTTATTTTTTGCACGTGTGAGCGTTTGTTGCCATAAGTCTTCACCTGAGTACATCTGAGGTCTGATTGGAGTCGAGGGGGTGGGAGTGTTTGCTGTGCAGTAGTTCATCTGATTGCACTGAAGACACATGGAGGTGCAAAGAGGCCTGAGAGAGATCAGAGACAGAAAAAGGTCAATGGCATTATCATGAAGTCATTAGCCTTTCATCCAAATTGCATAGCTCTTTTTAGAACAACGCAGAGTCAGAGTTAAATACTTTAGCCAAAATGAAGATGTGTATTTCCTTGTGTATCATTAAAAAGGTCCCCTTTGTTATGGAATGTTTCCACTACACGGTCCCAGCTCGGCTCTGCTTAGTTTGGTTCCATTTCAAGTGGTTCCTTTTCAAGTGCTTTTCCATTACAATTCAGTACCTCTCCAATGTAGGTGGTGATGTCATAGTGCCGGCTGCGCAAAACTGCCTCGGAGGCATTTTTTTTACTGTCACATAAACACACAAACAAGGTGAAGCTGCGACTGTGGATTTTAACAACAGACAGAGTGAGAGAAACGAGACAGAGCAGGACACGATCGCTGACACAGAACTCTCATTCACAGAACACTGTGAATGAGAGGATGGCACCTGTGTTTGTAGTGACCAATCAGAAGAGGGCACCTGTTTGTAGTGACCAATCAGAGGAGGGCCTTCTGTCTGTAGTGACCAATCAACCAACCTGCGATGTCACATGTTTTACACCATCTGGGCTCGCTTGGAACCTTGACGGAGGTGGTACTAAAAAGAAACACCCGCTCCCCAAAACTACTGCCTGTGGAAACAAGGCAATAGTTGGGTAGAGCCGTGCCGAGTCGAGCTGTGCTGGAACCATGTAGTGGAATCAATCCTAAAAATATTTCTCCCCCACAGTGCACCAGTGAGAAAAGCACAACTCCAGGAAGTCTCTCATACAGGAGAGCAGATCCTGGTACCTTGAGGAATAGTGGACACTGGTTCTGAGCCTGTGGACAGGCTGACCAGAACCAGTCAGGTAGTGGGCCGGCTTTGGCTGTAGACACAAAGTAGCCGAGTGCAAGGGGCTGTTGCAGGAGGTTCGGAACTTCCTCGTGAGACTCCATGCGGTCCGTACTCTGGCCCTGTTGACAGCAGAAAAAACGTCTTAGCTCTGTTGTCTTCACATCACACATCCCAACGCAGAGACACAGGTATTTAATGCATTCATATCTCACCTTGCTGCCATCACCTCCAGGGTGGTAATGGGAGCCAGGGGAGTGCACTGGTGAAGTGGTGGGTGAGATGTTGATGATGTCTGGGTCCACCAACTCGTTCTCCTGGTCCAGCAGGTCAAAGATCCCAATAGCATCAGATCCATCTGAAGAGAGTTCATCACATTAGGTTTGGTGTCTTTTACATAAACCTTTAGTTTTATTCTCCTGAGCTGTATATTATAAGTAAATAGATCCACCTTTGAGGCTTGAGAAGAGGAACGTTCTTTATCGGGTTGGTTGTTATTTAGTATCTGAGATGTGTCTGGTGCCATTGTCTTACAATTCTGGCAACAATAAATCTGAACCAATGAAATACCCTGAGGATGCCTGAGGCTGAAAATGTTTCTGTTTAACATCAGTGAGTCCATTTAAGGTTCAGAGAAACGGACGAGCTCTACCGAAGGACAAAGCACGAGAAGCCCAGTGGATAATCGCGTAGGTGCTGCTGACCTGTAGTGGCGTTGAGAATGTCAATGTTGGGGTCGATGTTAGTGTAATTGGAGCTGGCTATTTGGACAGAAGCAGAGGTGGGAAAGACCAGGATGTGGGTGCAGGAGGTGTCCTGTGGGGTGCTCAGCTGAGACGTCTGCATGTTCAGGGTGGTGCTGCGGCCAAAAACGGAGCCTGTCGACACTGAGTCTGATGGGATGCACAGAGGGACGAGAGGCATCAGCACACACAGCAACTAAAAACACACACAAATATGTTACCACAAACCATCTAAAAATCATAAATGAGCTGTTGGGTACCTGTTCTTACTTAACCTCTAGGTTTCCGCTTTTGTACTTCACAAACAATTAAGAAACTGGATGAATGACGACAACTGAGGGTACCAAAGCAATGCTGATAGTTTTTATCTAAAGAGGTTTTCACTGGAGGCTGTCAGCCCACCATTGCTCCACATAATCCTGGTATGATGCAGTGACCGCCCCCCTCTCCCGCACACACACCTCCCAAAATACACCCATTGATCTGGCACTCCATCACATTGCACTGATCAATGGGCGTCTGAGATGTCGTGCTTTATGAGCAAAAAGGTACATGATCTCCCCTGCCATCAATCTGCTCTGGACAAGGAGGTGACACGCATTGTGATATGCTGCCGCCATCAATCAC
>CAAKHB010007679.1:69974-80360 GCA_901007665.1 Aeoliscus strigatus
AGAACACTGCAACACAGTATACATTCAAATAAAAAGAATGTGTTCATAGTTTTTGTTGCATGTACACCCAGTACCTGGCATGATGATGAAGGATCCCTGCGGCTCCATGGCAACCAAGCACACGCTCAGGATGCTGGGAGTGTCTGAGGCGGAGATGCCACACATTCGACACATGTCCTTTAGACGGCGACTGAGTGATTGGAGGTTTCTTCTGCTCAGCAGAATACTCCAGTCTGGAACATGAGCAGAGGAGAGCAACAGGGATGAGTGAATGAGGAACACACTGACGGCATGAAAGAAAAGAAAAATGGAGAGTTTTGAAAAACGTTCCATCCAGACGTCACCTTTCAACTCTCCATGCCCTATCCTGCCCAGCCGTCCAATAACCACTCTCCAAGGAACGGACGTCATCTGTACCAGTCCCAAGCACCAATCCCACAGCTTCTGCAGGCCAAGGCGTCGAACAGAGCCCTTTTTCCTCCGCGCTCTGCACAAAGTGTAGAACATTTAGAAGAAGTACTCAAAGAAACTGCCCAACCTCAAACTGACAGCAAGTCGAGGAAGACAGGATTTAATGGAGTGCTGATGGGGCTTCTACCTGTTAGGCACGTCTATGTTGATGATGCATGTCTCCAGGAGTTCCCCATATAAGTCGGTGCAGGTAGCAAGGAGCCAGCGCTGGTCGTGGGACAGACAGTATCCCACAAACAGCACATTGTACTTTTGCGATGCCTCACCAAACGTCTCCCCAAGCTCCGTCTGTTTGTCCTTTACTGGTGCAAGGATGAACGGAGGTGTATAGAGACGGAGACAATCCGGTCTCTGCAGAAATGAAGGGAGGGAAATGAGAAAAAAAGGATTAGGGATGATGAGAAATGTTCAGTCTGTGGGTTCTATACAAATGTCCTGGTTTGGGATATGGATCCTTTAACAGTATGTAAAATTGTGTTCCAGATGTTGTCTTCCACATGTCCATTATGTAATCTTAAATGTCCATTGACCAGTTCAATGCACTGAAGGAATAAGGTTGTGCTGGAAGAAGTCCACACAATTGGACCTTGATCTTAAACGCCCCTTCTCTATAACTGTGGCCAACATTCTATTATGGTGTTCTCAGGGATCAGCCAAGCAGATAATGGAAAGAAAACTCTGAGGTAGCAGAGGGTTACAAGTTCCATTGGTCCTGTTCCAGCAGACAGAAACATTGGTTAGCCCTACAATCTCAATGCATCCTTTCTTTTAAGAGGAAAACGGAAGAGTCAGAGGAAGAGGATCTTATGAGGTCAGGTCACGTCTGACCTGATATGAGCAAGAAGAAAACAATAGAAGTCCAACACAAGGGACTGAACGATTCACAGAAAGCTGAACTGCAAATGAACGCCAGCACAGCCTCTGCCTCTGCACCTACTGACGGACATATCGGAGCAATTAGAGCGCAACTGCTGCATCTTGACGGTGGGAGCATTTACCTCCGGTCTCTTTAGTGCAATGTCGATGGCTAAGCCCGGGCCGAAGCCCGTCAGAGACTTGACATTGGTGGAAGTGGGCAGCGGACGTCTGCATTGTGCAAAGACAGAGAAGGCTAAAGACTTGAGGTGCTGGGCGTAGATATGGCGGTCTTCACCACGTACTGGCTGAAGAAGGTACTGGCAGGGGACAATCTGAGGGAGACAAGATGGAAGATAAATGCACCGCAATTATAAACCAACACATTTTCTACATCAGAGCGTCTATATCTACTTACAGCAATGAATAGTAATCATACCTGAGTCATAGTAAAGTAGAAACAATCTGAATGGATAACAATTTCACAAACATACTACAATTGGGCTTTCAGTCTTACAGGTGGAACACAGCGGTTTTAAGTTAAGTACCTGTACAGAAATTGAATTGCGTATGTGTGCAGGCAGGAACTGAAGCATCTCGAGGTAGCAGCGTAGCAAACCCAGCGTCCACACACTGGAGGGGGCTGGCACTGGCCCAAGGCCACCGTCAGACTCGTCATAGCTAAAGGGGTCCACAATGTAAACAACAATGGCAGGTGGATACGTGATGGCATGGGACTCCCCATCCGTGGGCACGCCGACTTTCTCACGATCCAAAGTGCTGAGGAGATAAAACGAGAATTGTTAAACAAAACGTCACTATGGAGGCAATCATCTGCTCATCTGCAATCATCTGATTCACCAGCTCAATGTCTTGCTCCTGAATGTGACTTAGGTGTGAAACTGCAGTCAGTGTTTCTGAGCTGATGTTGTTCTAGCAGGTGTGTTGTGCTGTACCTTTCGGGAGGCTCTGCGGGGGCCTGGCTGCTCGAGTCCCCTGAGGTGCCAGTATTCTGGGTACCAGCCTGCTGTCCCAGCTGTCCACTCTGAGGACCAATCCCCTGGTTCTGGCTGCTCATACTCCCAAAGGGGGTAAAAGAGCTGGGCTTGGCAGACTGCATCCCGCTGCCAGGCTGGCCGGATGATGACACCAGGCTGTTGGATGATGCTGAGCCATTTCCAGACCCACTGTTGCCGTTGTTGGGAACTGAAGAGCCTCCTGTGGTTACTGAGCCCTGCTGGCCAACTGAGCTGAGGGTAGAACCCGCCAGTTGTGTGGATGATGATTGGTTCGACAAGGGTGGGGGGCTGGGCTGTGTGAGGAGGGAACTATCCAATGGCTGAGATGCGAGGTATGGAGCTAAAGACAGAAGAAATGCGTCAGTGCTGTGACGTAAATAGATCAAACAGGCTTTGAGAAAATGAATAGAGAGTAGTTAAATACATTTCAGAAGGACTAATGACTGACTCAAGTGGTGCCACAAGTGGTAATACAGGAACACTGAGCTGTGAGTAACCTTAATGTGGAGCCACGCTACCAAAGACTCATACCGAGATTGTGGCGGCACACTTGTGCATAGAGTTTGAGCTTAGTGAAGGCGTCGCTGTTGTCGCTGGCAGCCTTGAGAAACCAGTCACTGACAGGCTGATCCACAAGGTTCTTGGCTCCATTGCCACCGACGAGGACTATGCCATCAGGGTAGCCTTTGGAAATGGGTCGATGCTGTCCCAGTCGACATGACTGTACAAAAGCACATGAAGCACAGCCATTGGAAGAACTGCATACAACATAGGAAAATGGTTCAAAAGCAAAATTTTTAAGTTCACTGTAAAATGACTAGGCTCCAATTAGGACTGTGTCCTTGGATGGTGCCAATACTCAGGGGGTTTACCTCATATACAGCTGTGAGGTCTCGGAAGAGGCTCTTAGCACCACTGAGCAGAGCCTCATTGTCAGGACACACCACCAAATAACCGATGTCCCGTTGGGAGCCGAAGGGATCCAGCAACAATTTCTCCCAGTAGGGCAGACCAAACGGAGACAGCACCACAAAATCGTACTCATAACCCACAAGGAAGGTGGGGATAGGTAAAGGCTCTGGGGACTCATCTGTGCCTGTGAGAGGGACAGAGGAGAAAAGGTGAGCGTGCGAGGAGGAACAAACAAGAAACAAAAAAGGACAGTGTGCAAGTGTTAACAGGTGTCAGCTAGCATCCCGTTTCTTCCAGCCCTCCACTGTGCATCAGTGTGTAAGGTCACAACACAGTCTGACAGCTCCTCCTGACGTTTGGACCACCCTGCTTATAGATCTGACATCCTGAGTTCTTCTAGCTCAAACACTCACACATCCCAAATGTCACACATGAAATCATTACCCTCACAACAGAGAGCATGGATTTGACCAGCCACCGATTTCTGCAAGCCTGAACATTTCTGAGAATCTCAATTGTGAGTGTGAAGTCGGATGGATCAGTGTATATGTTGGGAAAGACTTTTTCCACTGATATCTGATTTTATGTCATATATATAATATATAATAATATGTCTCTGCCTCTGTGACACTGAACATTTGGAAAAAAATGTCCTGACGAGTGTATACCACGTGTAAAAGCTATGTGACGTGCCCAGCTTTACCGTATGAGCCTCGCCCAGCCATCTTGTGAAACTGTTGCCAGGTGAGGGGACCCTGAACGCCCCACGACCGCACCGTCCTTTTCTTCTGGATAGCGTCTTGGAGCACAGGTTGAAGGGACATCAGCACCCGGAGAACGTCCTGAGAGCACAGTGCACTGACATCCACTGCTGGAGAACAGACAAATAAAGAGGAACATTAATCATCATGCTCAACGTACTTTTTCTCTGCTCTCAGAATGTGGTGTCCAGAGGAATGACTAGGTATTCCTGCAGGCATAATTTTTTTGACAAACTTTTATGTTCTTACCATTTTGTTTAGACCAGTGGTGCAAACAAGTGCTCTTGACAAGTGCTTCGTCCACTTTGCCCCCGGACATGTTGTCCATGAACTGCCTGCCGTGCTCCAGGGCCATGTAGCAGTCACTGCAGTAGTCCCTCTCTTCCACTCTTACACAGTGAGGCACATTGGTGCCACTCGACCCCCGTGGAAGTATTTCATGCTCCAGGACAGAAATGGGTGAAAAGGGGTTGGTACACTGATCCTGCAGGAGGAGAATCAACTCATCTGGTACTTGGTCTCCCCTCCCAACTCCAGTTCTTTCCAACGAGGAGAGACGTAGCTCCTCAAAGCGCTTTTCCGCCTCACGGCTGACATCCGTGCCACGGCCAATGATATCCAGCTCATCCTCCAGGAAGAGGCCCGAGCCGTTGCCGTAGCGCCGGTTCACCACAGCACTGAAGCCACAGCTACAGGTTTCCTGGGCCTCGCCAATAGGGTCACTTAGGTACACACCGACGTCTGTTCCTTTAATGTTCATGTTGCATACGCAGATGCAGCAGCTGTCAAAATTGCAGTCCTTGAAGAGGTTCATGACGGATTCGGAGAGGATGAGGGTGACGTAGAGGCTGTGGGCCTCAGGAATGGAGGGTACCGTGGCTGGCTCCACCGAGTTCAACGGTCTGCACGTGGAGGGCGTGGACGCTGGTGAGTACAGGTCAGAGTTCTCATACTTGAGTGAGCCCTGGACACTGGAGGGACCCCGAGGTGTCCGTGGGGTGCGTGGCGTACGTGGAGTAGGGGCGGAAAAGCGTGGGGTGGCAGGGGAAGGCAGGATGCCAGCGCCACTGTTACTTGGTGGAGCGCTGTTGGACATGAAGGGTGTGTGGGTCTGAGGGGTGTAGGTCTGGCTGTAGTCCTGGTCCATGTTGCTGCCCACACTTGGGATGTTACTGAGGAAAGACAAAGGGAAGTGAACTGAATGGATATCTCAATATTTTAACAGTTAGATGTATTTCTAGATGAGACATAACGCGAAACAATGTCGCTTGATGTTGGTGTTGTTCCATTGGCAAATGATTTGTCTGAAAGAATGAATCTTTTGGGTGAACGAACAGTACTACATCACTGACTGAAGAGATTGGTTCATTTCAAAACTTCGAAACAGTAGTGTTGCCAACTTAGGGACACTGTCGCTACATTTAGCGAGCAGAGACCCTGAGGTTTTTAGTCCATATCGCCCAGCCGTATCCATCCATCCATCCATCCATCATCTAATTGAATGTAATACATCCGTAAGAGTGGAAACAAAGTACGACATTTTAAGGATGTCAAGGAGTGTTCATAAAATCCCACAATCCCACAAGGAAATAAAACTGTTGTTCTGTCAACAAAAAGCATTCAATAACATTGTAAGACAGCAACGTTATCTAAAATTACTGCTTGGAGAAGGAGGAGTGAATTAACGTCAGCAGCCATGTGAATCCTTTTTTAGATGCTTCCTTCAACATTCGCTATGAGTGAGAGAGACTAGAAGCAGAGAAGCTCTGATAATGCCGCTGAGCAGGAACGCCAGTAGGCACCTCTGTTCAAAGAGTCACTGAGGGAATATCCCGGGCTTGGGTGGAATCTAGTTTTCATATCGTCATAGCTCCCTGACATTTCACCAGGGTATACAGTATATGGTGGCATTCAAACAGCTGATGCTATATATCATAATACTTACACAATGCCTCCTGGGCGACAACCATTTTGGGCCAACGAATAATAAACGGATGGTTGCACTTCTCTACAGATTCATGAAAGATGAGATATGAGATCATGATGCTAATAAACTGCTTATAAAAAGAGAATATTTATCTTTTTTGTCTTACCCTTATCCTAGTATCCTTGTCCTACCCTAGTTGGTAGCATCTATATGAAGGGGTGCATCATTATGTGGGTGTGGGTATCATGGATAAAGTCAAACATACAGTCTCTGATTAAGAAACGTATATCACACAGATTCTTGTGGAACACTTTGTAGTCGCAGATACTGCGAGTATAACAAAGGTGTCCGACAGCACACACACTAAACAACGGGAGCAAAATTTGGGTGGAGGGAGACAAATAGAAACGAGGAGAAAATTGAAGCAGTGGGATACAGGGAGAAAAAAAATTCCGTAAAACATTTTAACAAACATCCCTCTGTGGATGTTTTTGGTTATTTTTGGGCCGGCAAACGACTGTGAGAAGGAAGCAGCAAGAGAGAGAGGAGGAGAGGGCGAGTATGTGAGGAACAGCTCCTGGCACCAACCCATTAGGAGGAAGTCCCAGCACAACTTTCTCTCCAGCAGCCAGGAAATGCTAACAAACGGATGCAGTCGAAAATGCACCACCAACACATTGTTGTATGTATGTTTTTTTTGCGCTCAGGATTCTTTGGACATTGGCCAAGCTCAGGCAAGTAGAAACAGCTCTCCCTCCCCACTGCGCCCAGCCCAGCAAGGCTCAGCACTGTAATTACATCCAAATTATAACCAGTATTAATCAGCAACCATATAATACAGTCATCAAACGTATTTCAGATGTGTCCATCTATTTTCTTGTTCTGCTCCACATTTTCTGTCACGCTCTGGGGTACTTTAATTAAAGAGATTTGAATAAAACTATAACTAATAATAACTAACTGATAATCCATAATTCCTCAGCTATAGTATTGACCCAAAGCTACAACCAGTCCAATAAATGAATCATCTCTTTGTAGTGACAGTATATGTAGGGCTGCTAGTTGTAGCAGTGCTGCTTTAACATGCTGGAAACTGACATTTTGGCTTCTAGCTATCGGCAATGTGTCTCACTGTGTTTATGAAATAAAACATGTTTCCACTCACAATCATACCTTAGGAAATGTGTCAGCCTCTGCTCCAGGACATAGTATAGTTGGAGTTCATCTCATCATGTAAGCACATGCGCAATGATAAGTTCATTACTCATCACTGAACCGCATAATACCAAGAATAATTTATAAAACATTGGACTGATGTTCAAAATATCCTCACACAGAAAGCTGTATCACACCAGTGATAATCCTGACACTTTTAACCTAGAAGGAATTTTACACTCATTTCTTATGGAGCCTGAGGCAGTCATGAAGGGGAAAGTAACTCATCTCATCGGTGCCTGGGGAGAGACCAGAGGGCGAACGTGGACGCAAGTGTAACTATACAGACAAGAAAAATGAGCAGGGAAACAGCAACACTGCATGAAACATTTATCAGCCAAAAATGCTCCATGTATGAAGATCCAGAGTGGGTCCAGCTGATGTGGATTCAAGATCCAGAAAAGTCTGAGGTAAAGTGGATTAGGGAGGGGGGGCGCCGGAGTACCTGGAGAAAACCCATGCAGTGAGGTGACAGTGCTAACCACTGCACATCATGTCGCCCATCCGATTATCAGTTGGTATAAGTTAGACTAGACTGTTTTTGCCCCAATTGCTCAACACTGTGTGCTCATCGCAGCTCGGTGTTTGAAGAGCTAATATACACAGAAGAGTATCTGTGAGGTTGGTGGTACTGGAGGTACTTCAGTTTAATCAGTCATGATGGGACTGCTGCCCTGTGATTCTGATTAAGACAGTAACACAAAAGTTGTCCTTGTTGGACAACAATTCAAGTAAAAGACACGCAACTCCTTACCTGTCCTTGTTCAGGATGCTCATGACAGGCACAGGGTTGATCATATCTCTGCCCATGGTCCAGCTCGGACGGTAGATGGCATCCTCTGGTATTTTGATAGGTGGGAGACACTGGCTGGGTAACGTTTTTATTGGAGCAAACATGGAGCAGCCTACAAACGCTTGGCACAGCTCTGGCTTGTACACAAATGAAAAGTCCTGCAAAACGGACAGACATTTCACTTGGTGAGAGAAGAGGAAAAATGGAAACATCTTTACATACACTTGCACAGAGAACAGGAGTCAAACAAATTATGTTGAATTTGTACAGACAAAGAGAAGGATGACTTTGCCTCCGTATATTCCCATGAACAGAGGAGGACCTGTGGCAGCTTCATCTGAAGAAATGAATTATAGTGCCCATCCCACCATGACGTATGAGGATCATCATGTCATTAGCACATTCAGACTATCATAAAAGTGTTGCCACAGCAGCAGGAAATAAACTGCAAAGACCCTCAGAAGGTCACTGTTGCGTTTTTTATGATTATACGTCGCTCACTGTCACATCATCTGATTAAATGCTTTCCAACAGGTGTTCTATACATGAACAATCATTCTACTAGACAAATGACATCTAATACCTGTGGCAGTAAATTAGACCCAATAGTTCTGACAGTTGTAGTTTGTGCTTAAATATCATTTACTGTAAACGTGCCTTGATTTCAGCAGGCTTGGGGCTGCAGAAGCTCTCCTCCACCTCAATCTTAAAATGGCCTCCGAGGGATAAGGTTCCATCCGGTGTCGTCATCCCGGGGTTGGTCTCCATGCTGCCGTACTCTTTGTTGCACATGTTCATGGGTGAGTAGCCCATGATGTGCTGCTCCAAGGACGGAGGCGTGGGGAACATCTGATGAAGGTCTGCTGAGCCTGGTGGACGCAATCACAATCAAATGGAAGTTACCTCTATTGCATTTCAATTATTTGAATTAATTGTCCTGCACAGTACATTTACATAACTGACTTGATGACTTGACTAGACAGTGTCACTTAGATGTGTACGTTCTGTGAATATGTTGATGTAGAGAATGTTTTGCTGCTCTGCAACCAAAACCCCCTCAGAATATGATAAGCAGTTGGTGAAATATGTAGATAGTATGTAAATAAAAGCAGGTCCACACCTAATGAAATGTGTACGAGGCCTGTCTCCTGACAGCTGCTGAGACCTGAGATTCTTTGTAATGTTGTGCATTTACCGCCTACAATAATGGAGTAACAAGATATAGTGGACACTTGTGCTTCTGTTCTGAAGCATGCGGTCACTCTGACAAAGTTACTGCCACCGTACCGCTAATCATCGGTATGAAGACACCCAGAAGTCAGAGAGGATGGCAGCTGCTAAAGCGCTGAGAGGCCAGCGCTGCAGTGGGTGACAGGTGTGGGGCTGACAGGGAGGGGAAAGCAGTGTACCAATACACTGCAAAAAATGATCCATCTCAGAGGATGGTAGACGTAACGGGGAGAATGTGAATTTTCATTGGCTAGCAAACAAAAACCATGTTGATAAAAGCCATGAATCTTTTATCTGTTTCATTTATTCATTTACACATCATTAAAGTTTAAAGCACACTTAAAAAGCTATAAAGGCTTCATTTAAACAGAAATGTCTGTCTGCTGCCTGCTTCAGTATCCTTCAGTGTTATTCATTCTTTTGACATATGCATACATTGTATGGACTGCTAATGACTGAAGCTGATGGTCAGATAATATGTATGGAAGTCTCTAACAATATTTACAGCATTCGTGCTGATTTCAAAGGGTGTAATGGCAATTAATAACTTTGAGTTTAGAAAAAACCTTTTCTGATAAAACACGCAATAACACAAAGTTGGTGTTTGGTTCTAGTCTGCGTCAAGAGGTGGTAGAAAAGAAATTTCTGCAAATCATCTTGTATCCTAAAGATATAGACACTGAACGTGGAGTAAAAAGGAGCACCGTTGTGATACATACTAATGCAGGATACGGCATCGAGCGACGAGGGTTTTGGTTCTTTGCTGACAAATTTCTCATCTGTTCCATTCACCGGTCGTCTGGAACCAGGCTGCCAAGAAAACAACATCCATTAGTTCAGGATGACGTGTCCAACGTGGGACTTGATCAACTTTCCGTTGGATTACAGTACTTCTAACACCTGTGGGTTCAGTATCACACAGACAGACTAGGAGGAGTGTGAGTCGCCATCTGATGATGTGGTTTAGTCGTCAAGACGCTACTGAGCCACATTAATGATAATCATTAGCTCTCTCACATACTCACATACACACACCACATTCATTATGGCAAGATGTTCATTCTTACTAACCGCCAGATCATCCTCATCTGAGTTGAAGAGGTTGTCGAGGTCATTGATAGACACCACCAAGTCGGTCTCATGGATTAGGCTGGTGGACGCCATACGGTTGTGAGCAGCCATCCGCTGAGCATCTGCACGTGC
>CAAKHB010007680.1:0-17993 GCA_901007665.1 Aeoliscus strigatus
GCTTGTGCGAAAATCACTTTCTTCTCTCTGGGTTTCAGCCTTTTGTCACATTCCACTTGGATTGAATGGAACATGCTGCCTTTGACACAACATGTTGGCCTGACGAGCCTGTGTGACGTGAAATGAACAGGGACGGGTTCATCGCTAAAGAACGCTTCCCTGTGGTAAACACAGAGCAGATTACAACAGGTTCTAGTATTTAATGATCATGAATGCACATACACAAAGCTCAAAAAAGAATCTTTTGTAACGAGAAAATTAAATTACAGCTGAAAAGAATGTTCAAGAGCAGCTTTGAAAAGTATGTTGACTGTGATGTGTGCCAACATGAACACTTTTCAAATCCATGTTAAATGCGTTTTATATAGCAGATATAATACTCTAATTGAGATACGTTTAATAAAACATATCACACAATTACTTAAGTAAAATTTGATGGAAATACTGTGAAAGTTAAATTGGCTGGTGGTTATGAGCAAAAACAACAGAAAAACTATTGAAATTTGTGGTCTTTCTGAGAAAATTAGGTTTTATGTTTTGACCAAGATGTGAAACTTTAAATTGAACCTGTAAGCTGTTTAGTGTCAATAACGAGGGGAAGAGAACAATAACTTCAGTAGATTTTCTCCTGAGGAGAATTTTTCAAAAGGAACACAATAACATCTTTCAGAAAAACAAAGGCGTGAAACAAAACAAAAGTATGTTTAACTAGAAACTAGTGCAGTGAAACAAATAACCCTCATGTGGATTTGAAATATGAAAAAGGCAATGTGCTAGAAAAGATGAGAGAAAATAAAAATACGGTGGTCTGTTTAAAAGCTGATGCAATCTACTCTGCAGTGGAACATCTGGGGAAATAAAAAGGTCACACAGATTTATATTTAGATGCCGCGGGGAGAAATATGCCTCTCCGCTCTGTTGTGCACCCAGAAGTGTACAATGGCCTGCACAGAAGACCCAAATTAACGTAGCGTTAATGGCCGACACTGTACAGCCAATGACCCCTTCTTCTATCTGACTTAAGTAAAAACGTCTACTCTGAACACCTGAGCATCCACATTTGGATGTATGTCTCATCCTAAGTTAAAGGGGAACTATATATAATAATTTTTACTTAACTTTCGGACAAAGATGGAAACCATGAGCACAATCCCATTTCCCCTCATGTCAGCTGACCCTCCCTAGAATGACCAGTTGAGGTATCAGTCAGGTATAAGTCAACTTGATGAGTCTTCCGTGCTAAGCGTAATGTTGGCTCAGAAGCTGAGAAACAGACACCTTGTGTCTCCAACAGTACCTAGGTGATGGGTCTTTTTGCCTGCTACAGAGGCTGGAGCTCCTCTCGGGTTTTATGAACCCGCGTTGGAAGACTATCTCCCTCGGGGGCAGTCAAGCAAGATCAATATATATTGTAAATATGAAGATGGAGACCACTGGGGCGCAGATGAAGACAAAGCCTTGCAATATATCAAGCAAATCCAGGACTAATTGGGGTGCAGGGAAACACCCGAGGGTGCCCATAAGGCCTTACTTTCTCTCCTTTTAAGAGGGTTAGACGCCTCGCAGATAGACTGTGATTAATGCTTAAGACCCGCTACTGGGCCTCTTCTCACCACGTTTTTAACCTGTGATTGAGCTACGCTGATTCCCTCCTATTAGGTCAAAGTATTCAACCTCACACGCTCCTTGGAGTAGGTGGTACATCAGTTACTATCGGTCAGAGGAACGCGAACCTTGTCAAAGGCTCTGTTTGTTGGCTGGCCTTTCAAACAATGGAGGACCCTGACAGGTATCATCTTTCCGGCACCTTGGGGTGACGTGAGAGCATAGGCATAGCAAAGTAAATTAACCAGAGTTCTAATATTCGCGCGCTGTTGTGCACCTCTGTGTATGGACACCTCAGGAGCTGTAAAGGATATTGGCCGACACTGATTAGATACTGTTCAGCCTCAAGTTTATTACACAGCGCTGTGGCATAAAAGTGAGAAATGGGCTGCTTTATTTAGATAGCCTGGAGACAGTGCTAAATAAAAATCAATAAAAAAGTGTTGTAAAAAGGCACCGACCGTCTTTTATTATTTTTAATAAAGTGGATCTACGATTCTATAACAAACAGCAGTTAATTCGGTGTGTGTTTAAAATATGTCACACACTAATTCAAACTTATAAATTCATGTAAATCCACAAACCACAGAATAACACATATATCGTTTTACTAATTTCATAAATCTGCGACACTCAAACACAAAAGGTCTGACATCTTGACTCCATGTGTAACAAAGCTCCCAGTCAGCTTTTCCAGACGCACTTTCAACATTACGCAGTGGCCGGTGGCTGATTCATTATTCCCTGTGTTGTGGCAATAACAAAGACGTTTTAGGGATGAACAATGACTTTGTAAGGACTTGGCAGGCAACTGAAACTCCCAGGTTTTCCTAAAACAGTACACAGAATGAGCTCATCTTCGAAAGAGGGTTTGAAAGTGAGTAATGCCAGCCTCCTCAACCACGCTCATTACAGACGAATTAGACCGTATCGTTGCAGTAAGCTCCAGTAATCAGACTACCTCGGCAGCTCAGCTTAATTGGCTCATCACTCAGCTGACTCACAAAAACTGGGGCCCCTGTCATATTTACAGCACTTAAAACAGTGAAAACAAGGTTAAAAATAACAACAACAACAACAACAACAACAAAAAGATCTGCTAAATTGTTTATTGCATAGAGGTGTGTTCCTCGATTCTAAACAAGACAACAGTGTATCTGGGTCAGAGGAAACCAGAACACCAGAACAGAAGAAAATGTTGTATTCATCAAGGAGATTGTTACATCGCTCATGTTTTAACCATATGTACCACATATTAACTCATCCCCAGTGGGAAATACCTACCTCCACTGTACACAAGAAGTAGAGGAGGAGGAGGAACAGAAAACAACAAACTGACACTGGAACATTCACATACACTTCAGTTCCGTGACTGAAATTCTGAAGGTAATAAAATTGACCCTAATGCAACTGCCCACTTTCCTCAAACATCAGTCAGACGTTATTTGTACAAGAAGATGTAGCACAAACTGCTTTCCGTACTAAAACATTAGCCCGAGCCCACTCGCACACCATCAGCCTAATAAAGTAAAAGGAAATACATGTGGGACATAATTTTTTATGTGGGTGAATGTACTAGGGAACCGCACACCATGAGAAAGACAAAACAGGAAACAGATGACCGAAAGAGATGGAATCAGAAGGGGGAAGAGCGGAAATGAATGAACAACAGTGGGAGAATGTGATCGAGGCCGGCGGTGTTTGTTGGCTGGTCTGGGCCTCATTGTGCCAACCTCTGTGAGAAGCTCTGATATCCATCAGAGCTGCCTCTCCCTCTCTTTCTCCCTCTCTCTGCGCTTGACAGCGGGTCTACAGAAGGCCCTTTTTAAAGGAAGACTCTCCTGCTGGCACCGAGCCAGATAAAGAACCACTCTGAGGAGGATTCCTGAGCCCACAGACCTCCGCCTGGAAACGCCTGGGATGGACGAATGAGTGCTTTTGTGGGAGGAATAGAGGGGACACGGCAGTCAAGGAGACAGGGGAAATAAACAAGGAACGGTGGGCACAGAGCAGGAAGACGGATTAACGTGAAAACACGAGAATACGCATGCAGCCAGCGGGACACCGTAGGGGATCTGTGGGCGCTTTCTGCCATTTGTTCAATGCCTCCTATAGACATGTGTGCCACATATATCAACGCTTTCCTCCAGTGGGGCTCAAACTGACGCCCGGGACATGATAAAGATGTGCAGCCTGATTCTGACATTTGGTCAAATAAACAGAAAAAAAAGCCTCTGAGCACATTACAAATGAGTCGGATGGACCAAACGCTTACATGACACCTGTGAAACTAATGTCAGCAGACAGACTATCCCAGCACTGCACTCAGAAAGTCCAAAAAGTAAAGTCAGTGTGGCACGGCTCACCTTTCTTCCAGTATTTGACTCAGTTTGACTTATCGTGCAGCCAGTGGGTTAGGTGAAGCAGAACAAACCTTCAGCGGCGCCGCAGCTGATAAACAGGACAGACTAACATCCACTTCCCATTCTTGTCTGCTGAACCGCCATCACGGCTCCATTTGAATGGTCCACATATCTCGTTGCGTCCATCATCTGACACCCTGGAGTTTGGGTTGGAACATAATTGCAGGGAATATTCAGCAGCCTTTCCTCCATAAGCCCTTTGAGAGAGTGAACTTATCAGTGGGCACACACCCCTATCGACAGCCCTGCTCCAACGCACCGCCAAGTGAGGAATGTCAGAGGGAGTGAAAAGACGGAGAGTGAGACACGCTAAGAGGCTCTCTGGAAAGCTCTGATATGTACTCGAGAACATACGTGGCCACTCCACCGGCTAACGCTGCCATCCTTGAACACGTCTGTGTGTGGGACAGTGGGGTTAGGCTGACGATCATTGAGGAGTCAATTTCTCACTCTCTCCTGCCCCCTGAGACCCTTTCTGCTGCCTGTAGATAAATGTGGAATCCAGGCTCGGTGGCAGTTGTACTGACGTGACCGCCAGCCGAGCTGAGACCGAAGGCTGCCATTGAGCAAGCCTATGAAACAGTATTAACATTCTTACGACAGCACAGGCAGAAACCCAACCAGCCACCCACTGCGAACCGCACGGGCCAAGAAAGAAATACATGGGCTCTGACAATGTCAAGGATGATCCAGTAAGCTGTGTGGGTTTTATGGCGTGTTGGCCAAGCCAGTGCTGGGGAGAGATCCCGCTGCAACTGAACACAAAGCAGCACCAGCGCTGCTGACTGCTGTCGGCCTTCTGTACACCTCAAAACAACACACAGTCACCTCTAATTCAATATACAGGAGCAGGACCAGAGATGCGTTAGGTAAAATGAACGGCGACAGATCATCACTACTGAAAAGAGCTGACAGCGTGTGTCCATAAGGGAAGGAGTCGACTGAGGAAGTTCCGACATGCTGGTGGGGGGGCGCCTGAGTAGGAAGCATCCTATGCAATAACACACCATAAAAAGCAGCGCTATAAATGTCTATAGACGTCATCAGTGGTACCGCCACGGGAATTGGCGATGACAGTTTACATTGCATCACTGAGTTGTATTTCAGAGGCAGCAACAGCTTAGTCATCATTTGTTTCCTTAAAACGGTATCACACCCGAAGGATGAAGAGCAAAGAAATACAACAGCTAAAGATATTTTAAATTAAACTGCTTACGGAGATGGGAAAAGAGGAGAAAAAAAGGAAACAAAACCTGATATTTCCTCATTTATACTGACTAAAACAACAGAACCACCTGTGTTTTGACAGCAGACAACAGAAACTGAACAATCAGAGACTCACAAATGGAATTTATTTCAAGCTGTTGGCATGGATTTTTCTGCAGATGTCTTGCAGTTGAGTCTGACTGCTCTACATGCCTGTGCAATAAAGTACTCATCAGGGTACTTTGCTCAAAACCCGCAGTGCATAAAAAACAGACACTGCCCTGGATGCGCACAAAATTCCCTCTGTAAGTCTTGCTAGTGCGACATGTTCCAAAACAGATAAAATGTCACAACCTCCCAGCACGGCGCTTACCACCATGCAAATCCCGACGTTTGTTGCACGGCAAATTTCAGTGTGACTAAAGGGGGATCTGATTTGTGGAGCAACCGTATGATTTTGTCCGCGGCAGGCGGTGCTTCGCAACCTGCCTCCAGTCAAATGAGAAAAACGAAGCAAGGTGGCGAGACCTGCGCCGCTGCCTAATGCTGATGAAAAACAAGGTGGCGTGGGAGAGCGAGGAGCCAACAGAGCGAGGCTAACAGGGGCGAGAGCAGGGGAGGCGTGTGTCGTGGCGAAGGCCTGTGAATGTCTGTGCTACCACCTCGACCACTTTGTCTGACTGATGAGTTCAAACAGGACATGGTAATAGCCTGTCTCCAACATTCCTCGAACCATAAATCTCCTGGCAAGAAAAATGGGAAAGCAATCAGGTGGGGAGAGGGTTTTTGGTGCGTGTGTGTGTATGTGTGTGTGTGAAGAGAAAGATATACAAAGTGAAACTAGACCCCACTGAGCATGTACGACATGACTGGCCATTGTATGCACGCAGGAGTTTGGTGTGAATGCGTACCTGAGTGACATTACATGCAAGCATAGCCGGCGACTGCGCGTCAACTGTATGAAAGGAGGCAAAGGGATTAGTGGGTGCTTGAGCACTTCAGATATGGCGCCTGCTTTAGCGGGTGTCAAAAACGAAGCCGTTCTCTCTTGCCCAGCACTTGATTAAAGAGAGCGAGAGACAGACAATGGAAAGCCTTGGCCTTTTCTTTAGTGCAGTTAAACCATTAGAGGAAGCAAGAAGAGTTATTCTGCAGTGGCTTTTGGCAGGCAGCGCTGGTGGAGAGTCGCCAAAGATTAAAGGATTTACAGTGAAAGAGATGGAGAGTGAGAGGCAAAAATGGAGATGGATATGGAGCGAGACACGCCTCGGCCAATAAGAGACGGATCTCTGCAAAACTCCTGAGTATTGATCAGACCGTGACCCTACTTCTAGATCATTCAAATCTGTATCATGACATAAATTCATAAATAACTCCACACAAAATACAGCTGCAGGGGTGCTGGAGTGCATATTTTATGTGTGTGTTGTTGGCATGCCCCACCATCAGTTCCACATACACACAATCAAACATGCGGACTCTTGAGTGACTAAGATCTACGGCCTCATCAAAAGCACAATGTGGCCAGTGTACTCGCTGTCGCGCATCCAGCCGTCAGCGCTGTGCGTCAGGTCTGCCAGACAGCCTGCTGCAACACTGGCAAATGGAGTCGGAGTGTATTGAGGCAAGGGAAGTTGGGGGGAGTGTGACAGGGAAATAGTTCATTATTCAACGCAGTGAAAGAGTGCAAAGGGAAGAAAGAAGGGGGGGCAGGTTGAAGAACAGACTCTCGGTGGAGTAGTACTTCAACAGCAGAAGTTGAGTTCTATGTTTATTGTCTTCCATTTCATTCATTCATCCATCATCTCCTGCTTGCTCCAGTTAAGGGTTGCGGTTGTGCTGGAGCTGATCCCAGCTGTCAACAGGTGGATGGCGGGGTCCACCCTGGACGAGTCACCAGCTCATCACAGGGCCACAGGAAGGAGAGACGACAACCATCCACACACACGTTCACACCTACAGGCAATTCGCAGCAGCCAGTTTACCTTAGCTTGGAGGTGGGAGGAAGCCAGAGTACCCGGAGACACAGGGAGAGCATGCAAACTCCACACAGAAAGATCCCCACAGCAAGAAGGTCCCCCATGAGAGCCACCCACTGTCCCACCGTGCCGGCCCATTTAATTCAGTTCAATTCAATTTTATTTGTAGAGAACAACTTCAACAACAACAATTGTCTTGATGGGCTTTAGAGTCTGCACAAGACAACATCATCTGTCCTTAAACCAATGTAGCATCCTCACTTAACATGACATGGAGCCCTCCGATGCCTTTGGTTGACAGTCATGGGACCCTCAGCTTGCACAGCACATTTTTGTGAAAAAGTATGTTAAATGCTGAATTTCTGGTAAAAGCTTGTCACAAATCCTCCTCTTCCTCCTCCTCCTGGGGTCAACACGTCCTGCTCTGGTCAAAACCGAAAACGTCACCACAGCATCATTGCCAGCAACTGGTTGTAGCAGAGCCCCAGGCGGCCTTCAGCGCAGCAGGCAGACCAAACAATCTCTCAGCAGCTGCTCGACGAAAGAAACCTGACACAACAGTGACATAAATCCTGACGGTTCCCCTTTAAATTCAGCTTCTATTCACGTGTACTATATAAACTGCAGCCAACCGAAGATGTGGGAGGTAATTTCATCGTGATGCGATGACAACATGTCATTATCATTGAACTGCCACACTGCCCTGCGCATGGGGACCTGTGATTTCCCTTTGTTATTCACGACGGATGTTAGAGACACACAGTACATGCTTGAACGCCCTGCTCACCTATATGACAACTAGAAACACATGCTTGTGACGTTGTTTCTCAGATTTTTTCCACTGCGAGGTGAGGCTGAGGCAATCCCTCTCCAGCCGAAAACAAAACACCCCAAAACAAACAAAAAGCATGAATAATACTGCTTTGTGCTAAGAAACAATGAAATAATGTAGCCGGCGATCAAGGAGTGACAGGCCCACACATCGGAGAGTAGAGAGGGTACGAGGTTGGTTTTAGGCAGCAAAACTTGAATATGTTTTGACAAAGACAAAGTTACGCTTCTATTCACTCTCCTGTCGCCGATGCTCTTCCTTTATGTTTGAGCAGATAATCTTTTGGCAGGTGACAAAAAGACTCACAAAAGTGTCTCCTCTGACATAAATGCAGCCTTTAATTTTAATTGTGTGTGTGCATGTGTGTCTGAGTGTGTGTGTGTGTGTGTGTGCAAGAGAGATGGGGACGGTTTGTGTGTATTTGTGCATCGTTGTTATGCAAGGCATGTTCACGCTGTCAAGGTGCCAGTTCTCACGCCCCACCAAACCTTCCACGCTTCACACAGCGCACACACAAACTATCCACACCCCCATCACACACACACACACACACACACACACACACACACACACACACACACACACACACACAAAGA
The DNA here is from genome assembly GCA_901007665.1 of Aeoliscus strigatus. Taxonomy (NCBI): domain Eukaryota; kingdom Metazoa; phylum Chordata; class Actinopteri; order Syngnathiformes; family Centriscidae; genus Aeoliscus; species Aeoliscus strigatus. The sequence continues at coordinate 8,642 of CAAKHB010007680.1, forward strand.
GAAGGAAAAAAAACAGTTTTCTTACCTACACAGGTTGATTGGATGCAGATGACGGGGAGCACAGGGGGCGGCAGAGAGAAAACACAAGCAGAGAGACTTGATTAGTGTTGAGTTCACCACTTGTAACCTCTCCTAGAGAGAGATGAGCTGCTCTCTCTTGTTGGACTTCCAAAGGTAGATGTTGGGACTGAACCTGAACATGATCCTCTAACTTCCCCTGCTTTTTTTTTTACCATTATTCTCTTCACAGATTTCTCTGGAAACCAACCACTCCCTCCACTTCACTTCTGACCATGTTATCATTCCCTTTCTTTCACTATAACTATCGTTTTGTCATTTGCATCCTCCAGTTCCACCCCATAACATCCCTCTGGACTTTTGCCCCCTGACTGCTTGGACCAAACAGTCAGAACACCCCCTGTGGGAAGATGGCAACTGTTGAAAACCAATTAGAAACAATTAGAAACAGTGAAAGCGGCGGGTGGGCCCTCTTGCAATGCTCCACATGACTTGGGTGACCCCTGACTACGGCTTGCATCATTTTATTTCCTCTCTCTCCCTGTATGCAGCCCTCCAAGGTGCAAGTTACCTGTTCTCTCAGCTCCCCTCGGGGGAGAGCACAGAAAGAGGAACAGGTCAAATACGCTGGTGGACAGGGTGTGGGCTGCATTGGAAAGCACGGCATGGGCTAAACTCCTGACATAACAACCACAGGAAATAAAGTGTTTGGTAACTCTTGGAGTTAAAGCAACATTTCTCCTAAAGCCTGGAAAGAGGACCAGTGCTGCTCACCCACCATCGCTGAGTGTTAGATGTAGGCAATGCCATTCCTTCCTGTTTGCAGCAGTAACCTGATTTCACAAGGATGTATGCAGGAAGCTTAGCTTCCATTAGCGGGTTAAAGGATTAGGAGACACCTTGTCTCCACAGATCGGTTTCTGCTAGAGGAGCCCTGATTACTGCTTGTATACTGTACACAATTCATCTGGTTGTTTTAAACCTGCTGGATGAAAGCACTGTGCTGTGTCAGCTGGTGAACCACTGTCCTAGATGAGCATAGAAAGAACTGAAGTTCATCAAATAAACCAAAGGTACATGTCAATGGCTGAAGAGAAAAACCTCCTATCTGAAAAATGCATTTTTTCAAGAAAGCATGGCTTCTCTCCAGGTACTCCAGCTTCCTCCCACCTCTATAAACATGTCGGGTTTGTTGGCGACACTAAATTGCCCGTAGGGGTGAATGTGTGCATGAATTGTTGCCTGTCTTTCCAAGTTGGGCCTGCACCCTGACATTCGCCCACTGACAGCTTAGATCAGCTCCGGTAAAGTCACGACCGCCTCGTCACCGGAGCCAGCGGGTAATGACAGACAAAAACAGTTGTTTTCTTGCAGAATGTCATTTGTTAAGGATACCAATACACAATACACATTTTCTGACTATAGTTCACTTTGCCCATTGATGTTTTAGCCAACGTGCGCCATGTGACACTGCACCTTCCAACAACAACCCACGCGACCACACTCCCAGCAACCTTTCCACAGACCACTGACTTCTACATGTTCCCGTATGTTTTTTTCAGGAAATGGCATTGGCAATCACAATATTTTTTCTGTAGCGTTCTGAGTCTACCAATTACTGTACAATGAGGACACTTAGCAAAAGCCTCAGGTCTGACAGTCTCTTTTAAGTCAAGCAGGCAGCCATTCAGTCAGCTGCTCAGAGAGCCTACAGCAATGGGAATATTCCCTGCGGTTAAAACCCGAAGACAGAGAACTGAGTCAGCTTGCCGAGGAGGCTGGCATGATTTGATGTGGTTTACATTAACCCCATCACATGACATGTAATGAGCACGGCAAGAGGATGCAAGCTTCTGCTACATGGCGGAGGTGTGTGTGTGTGTGTGTGTGTTACACCGACGTTTAAGTGTTGAGGTGTACAGAACAGCTCTTTAAATTTGAGTTGTTCTCTCTCAGTGAGAATAAAGGTGGGACCTGAGTTATAAGGGAACCTTTGCGAGAAGGAGAGGGCTGGTGAACTGCTGACTCAGTCACTTCGTTGCCAGTTCTGGCCATTTAATTAATTTGGTAAAAAAAACAAAGATGAACGATGGTCAGGGAGGGACAGGTTCGGCCAGAGAAGATGGTCAGATACTATTGTCAGTAATTATTCAGCCTCTGCCACAATAAATATCAAATACAGTTTCTATGGCAACCGACATTTATAATCTTTAACATTTATTTTCTGCTCAGGTGATTATCCAAAATCTTGGCATTTTTCAGATGAAAGGAAATCCATCTGACAGTGGAGCTACAGCAGGCATCTCCTGGCAACAGCACAACTTTGACACAAATCACACGATATTACACAGAAGGGGAGCGCTCTTCTGGATCAGACCTCCCATAAATCTTTGCGGTACTGCGAACATCTGCACCAAGCTGTTGAACGATGAACAGACCGCTCTCCTTCTCTGTGAAATGCCACGGCAAGTGGAGAGCGCATTGTAGGAAATTCATTGCCACTAAATATCAGACTAGACTCCGTCAATTAACATGCATTGAATATATTCAAATGGAACAAAGCCTGAAGGAGCCTTAATGGGACCCTTAATGTTCTTGCTCTTTTGCAAAGATGCACAAGCCGTGTTCATCAGGCTTCGAGTGCACCGTCGGATGGAGGCACACTAGTCGCACTATTCATGAGCAAACCATCCAGTGTGTCCCAAGGGAAAACATGTGCTGCCTAAATTCATGATGGTGTAAAAGCAAAACAGAGAAGAATATGATTTGAAAACAAATAAAGGGCAAAGTGCTTACTGAAAAGGTTACACAGTTACCACTGAGGTTCCCAACCAGTTTTTGTCGGCGCGTGTGAGGCAGGGAAAGGTTGATAGTTGTCACGTCCAGGCACAGAACCTCATCCCCCTCTGGTGTTTTGACATTTTAAGTGAATTTAAGCACAGTGGTCTTCGGCTACTACGCCCCACCACAGCAAGTCTCCCTGCCGACATCGGCACCAGCAGTTCTCTCTGTACGAGAACCAGTCCTGACATTTTGTCTCCTTCTCCGTGTGAACGCGTGCGTGTACTCTCACATGTGCCAGTGCAACAACTGATGTGGCACAGTGCTTACTTCCACCCACCACTTTCTTCTGGGAGTGAAACACGTGAAACCTGTGTACACTCAGGAGTCAAAGCACAGTGCGATGTCTGCGTGGGCTTTGTAATGAGAGAGAGAGAGAGAGAAAGAAAGAGAGAGAAAAAAGGACAAATCTGCCTCGACACTGCCAGGGCGGCTTCAAATGGAGCAACTCATGAGGTCTAGAGGAACAAATGCAGGGGACAGCAGTATATGAAAACAGTGATCAGACTATTTTCCTTTTGCTTCTGACACCCACATGGAATGATCATACCAAGCTGAAACTCCTCTTCACTTGCAGTTTGAAAACATTTATTGGGAGGTACTACTCATTTTCAAACTAAAACCTTTTCCTGATCAATGTTTGCAATTGCAAGGCAACTCTTTTTTTTTTTTTAAACTGTTTGACACTTGTGTCTTCTCCCTCCGGCTGTGTTGAATAAGCTGAAAACAGGAAATAGCAATTTAGGACTAATTGGTTGTGTACTAAACACATTTTTCCAGTCTCATTTGTAAAAAACATCCTGCTCACACAAGCACAGGAGAAGAGCATCCAAAAACACGATGCAGCTGCTGTGAAAAGCACCTGAGAAGCATTGTTCTAACTCTTCAAGACAAGCTTTTACCATCATGTAGTTGATGCTGAAATGCTCAAGTTACTAAAGACGCCATCATCTAAAATGTATAAAATGAGAGTGCATTTATGCATCATTCAGCTTAAATTCTCTAAATTAGTAATGACACCGGATATTTACCCTCAATAACAGACACATTCTTAGTTCTTTCTTCCTGAAATCAAAACACAACGTCTTCATTTGTCACTGTCACCCATTTATAATGTGCAGCTAATAGTGAACAATGGTGCTATCAATGACTAGGATTTATGCAAAATGGAGCTGGAGCAGGTCGGAGGTATGGGGACAGGTACAGGGACGCAGCTGACACACCTGTTGTGTTCTAAAGAGGAGGGCTTGGTATTCTTTGAATGCATCACCATCATCAGCCTGGAATTCGCATTGTGCTGAACCTGTCTTCTTTAAACTTCAATGACAATTTTCTTCTGGTACAACAGGTTTATCTGACGTTCACTTTAAGATGGAATGCTGGCACAATTGCTTTGAGAAAAGGTTGCTGCTCCCTTTATTGTGTACAGAAATAGGTACGGCATTGGTAATGAGGTGAGGACGTCTTGCCCAATACGATGACGAATTTGGACTATTTCAAAAAACTATCAGGTTTTAATCGCTCACATGAGGTCACAGTCCAATATGCTTTAGCTTCTTCGTAAGGGACACGTTTCTCTTAGTTATATTGTTATATATACACAATGTTACAACATTTACAGGAATCATGCCCTTTTTTAAAATAAAAAAGTAGGTAAATGTACACATTCTTCACACATATTCACTCTCTCATGGTCTCTTGGATTATTTTATATGGGCCATGCAAACGCCAGCCTAGCTCTTGTTGCCTGGTATGTACATATATGAGTGTGTGAGTGCATCTGTGTGGGCTTCAAGAACAAAGAAGCCCTGAATAAAACTGACAAATTGAACAGACGCTTTAAAACATTGCTTTGTCAGCAAGTTATCATTGGAAAACAAAGGGAAGCTGGCTGGCTGGAAACAAGAGATGACATCACAGGATGCTCAAATTACAAATAGTATTAGAGCCTGATCTTACCAAGTAGTACCAAGTCTGATCTTTCCATCTAATTAGCTTTAGCATTAGCATCTACACATCCTCACAGCGCCTCTTCTCCACTTTGGAATACAATAGCTCATGCAAACAGGAAGTTAAGCTCACTTCCTGTGGTTTATCCAATCCGAGACTTCCTTTTCACTTCCTCTTGTGCATGTTTGTGTGTTGCCGGCATTCGGCAGGGTCAGTCGGAAAGTACCACAGGGAGAGATGCTATAAAAACATCAAACAGCGGCAGCAGCAGCAGCCATGGAAAAGAGGAACACTACAACCGCAACGAGACTAGGCTGAGAGGAAATCAAAGCTTTCCCATGTAACCCTGCCGCATCGGCAGCTGTGCACCACCATGAGCACCTGACTGCATGTGTGTTTGTAGTTGGGCTGCCAGTGCTGGGACGCCCACACAGGAACAGGTGGGCTAATATTTCCAGAGAACAACTGTGTTTGTGCGCGTTAAGCTGCTGGAAGATGACCTGACCTGAACAGTGGGCGGGGGTTGAATAAATAAATGAGTCAACCAGACAATCTGAGGCCCTACACATCCGTGTGTGTGTGTGATAGTTATTGATAAACAGGGGGTGGTGGTCATGTGCTTGGTGGATCAGGATCAATGTACTAATAAAAAAGACGGATCGGTGTGGTCTTTGTATGTTTCCCTTCCATGTAGAATGTCTTGTGTGATGTACATGTTAATGTTGCTTCCCTCTGTGTGTGTGTGTGTATGTGTGTGTGTGTGTGTGTGTGCGCGTGCATGCTTGTGTGCATGCGTACGGGGCTCAAGGGCAGATATTAATGAAGCATTTTTGCATGTGGAGTTCCGTCAGTACAACTACCCCCATGACGTGATTAATAGCTGCCTTGCTTTCTGTGTGTGTGTGTGTGTGTGTGTGTGTGTGTGTGTTGCATTATGTGCAGAATGTGACACACGTTTCGTTGAGTGCTTATTAGACTGATGCATTGGCCCGGCCAACAATATTGGCTGATACGAGGTTATCTTATTGATGGCCCATGTTTATTACAGTATATTTCATTAGACAAACTCCTTTCAGGCTGTATTTTTATATTGTATTTTTCATTAGAGATGCGCCAGTGCTGTTTTTTTCCTCCTCTGCTTCATAAAAAGCAACGCCAGATCAGATATTATGCAAACTGGCCATTTTTTCCAACATATTCATCTTTCGGTTCTTGGATGTATCTGTCACAACAATCGAACATCATCTGTCCGAAGTAAAACTGTGAAACAACTGGACAGTCGGCTGCTGCCTCTGCTTTGTGTTTACTTTTATGTATCTCACCACTAAATATAACTGGGATTCAGCTGCAATTCTGTCACAAAAAGAAGTGAAATGAAAACCCTGGATATCAGTGATTCCTCTATATCTGCTCCCTAAAAATCCAGCAGTAAGAAATACAGCTTGTCGGAAACATGGATTTATATTACAGCACTGTCAAATGATCGGGCTGATCTGCTTAAGAAGTTCAGTATTTTCTTACTGCTTGATATTTCTGTGGTGTTTTGTTGTCATTTATACTGTAAAAAAAAAAGTTAGCAAAGAAAAATCAGGCTTAGATATGTTCTCGTGTGTGTGTGTGTGTGTGTGTGTTCTCAGGGGCTTTTAGAGAAGCCCAAGTTAACATCTGTGGAAGGAGTACATTAGAGCTCCCTGTTTATGGCCCTGTGCCCTGCTGCTGCCGGTCTAATACATTTTACACTGGCGTTGTCTTTCTCGACAGGACGCCACAACACTTAAAGCTCCTGGCTGTTGTATGCCAAACGGTCTAATGTAACCACAAAGAATACCAGGCTGAACACATCCATTTTACATGACAAGTGCAATAAGACTCTGAGGGGTTGGTAAAATGGGTTTGCTCTTCAAGTTGTGTGCATAAATGAAGTAGAAGGAAATGTCGTTTGTATATGAACACACACACACATAGCTCCTAGGCTCCTTGCAGCTCTGCTTAGTAATGTGCTCCTCATCCATCTTCATTTCCCAAGGTGCCAGCGACCGAGTGTGTGTGTGTGTGTGTGTGTGTGTGTGGATGAGGTAGCAGGAGGACATGACTCCAGGAAGGTTTGTGACTGTCCACGTTTGACTGTAAAACCCACCCATTACAGTCGACGTCTTCTCCTATTGCCTACTTCTTCTTCCTTTCACTCCTCTCTTCCCTCCTACACAGAAATAACGTTCGACACACACCGGCGTTGGAACTACAGCAGATTACAAATATTCTAAGTGTGCCGCAAAAATGAACTGTTGAATCATGGCCAGTCTCCAGAATTCCACATGCTAGAATATTAATGTATCAGTAACAGTAAAATGTCAAGTTTCCTGTGGTAGGTTAAAGTAATCATCCTCGTGTCTGATTAAAAAGTGCATCTTTTGTTTTAAATTAGTATAAATTACTGTGATTAATATAAATGTTGACAACTGCAGCAAAAAAAAAGAAGAGCTGTATTCGTTGTGAATGAGGAAAGATACACTGACATCATGTTTCTGCTCTTCAGATACTTTTGCTGCTGCCACAGCTGCGATGAGAAGATCTTAAAGGACGCCTGCAGCTTACAGTCAAGACTTATCTCCTTCTAAGAGCTTATCAATTAAAGAAAACCGGATACAGCTGAGTCAGCTGGAGGCCAGATCGCTACAAAGGCGGAGATCACGTTCGTTCATTTGTTTGCCGATCCAGCAAAATGCAGGGGAAAAAAAATAAAATAAAAAGACGCTCTGATTTTCCAGGAAGTGAGTGACACTCTTGAACGTTGATGCACGGCCGCCTTCGCCAGCCACAGGTAGACGCCAATTTATAGCATTTATAAATCATTCAGTTCTCCTGCTCCGACTGCATGCTCTTGGAGACGCACTTTGGTCACACGCAAATATGCCCTGCTCAGTCTCAGTCCTATTGCTGCAGTGCTCCGCAGTTTATGTAACCGTGTGCACAGGAAAAAGATTTGCCAATCAGGAGTGACCTTTTTTTAGACCTGAAATGGCCTTTTCGGTGGAGTAACAACCCAATTAGCCCGGCATGCTATAAGAGGATATTACCATGTGAATGAATGAATGTTCATTTGATAAAAAACAGATTTCTTTTTCACAATTTTACATTTTTAGCATCACTATCAGTATGCCTACTAAATCTTCCCTGCACGTAAAATTCCCTCTGGTGGACAGTAAGTGATGTTCATTAAACATTCAGCGCCTGCCGCAGGTTGAAAGAGGAGCAGGGAAGTTACTATGAGCAGCAGTGGTGAAACAAAGTGCAGAAGCTTCCAAATATTAAAACTAGAATCTCTGAATGCGACGCGCACGCACACACACACACACACACACAGTATATGAGGATCATAGTTGGTTCCCTTGGTTCAAATGTGGATTTCAGTTTCCTCTCCTTCCCCTACATCATCCCTCCTGTTTCTGACCCTCTGACTTGCTTAAAAAAAGTAAGATGAAAAAATGCTGGAGTGATTTACGGTCGACTCTGCTGCTGGTCTTGTTGACACAAGAGGAAGAACTGTTTGCCGCGGTTAAAATATTCCTGAGGTGGAAATTTGTAAAATAGCTTCAAGTGAAAGGTTAATCGGGAATGATGTTCTGATCAGCCATGTCAACTGTGGGCGGTTGTGACTGAGTCTGTTTCGACCGGGTCACCTTGTATTTAAATAACACTCCGTCCCATTGATCTCCAGGCAGAGGCCATCATGGCTCCGATTTAGACTACAGAGGAATGCTGGAATGTTTCCTAACTGGACCTTTGACCCCTGCCACGGAGGGAAAAAAAGGACTTGACTGGGCTCCACGTAGGGGGTGGCAGAGTGAACAAGGCTAAAATCAGTGACCTCGGCCACCTGCGAGCCTTCTGATCTGATGACCTTCCCCTCTCACACAGCTACAACTCACTTCTTATTGTCCTTCCGTGTCTGACTTTGGCCACAAACACGTGCGGCCGTGTATGGACGGAGTCATGCCCTGTGGTTGTGGATAAACACACAAGCTAAAGGCTGACTGCACATGTCAACACACACTGAGCGAACTGTTTCAGTGGGGCATCAGCACACAAACACACACAGACAACAGCACCTGACTGACTATGAAGGATAACAGCATCATACAATATAGCTCATATTGTCTCTCTCTACACACACACACACAAACACTGGACTCACTGTGTTTTAGTCATCCTAAAGACATCTGAAGTCATCATCTACACACACATCTATACACACCATGATTACCCCATCAGCCCACATTAATGTGAAACTTAGAGGCATGCTGTGTGTGTTTTCATCAAATTCATCCAGAGCCCGTTTCCATGTGACAGACTGGTGAGGTAGGAATGCTGGAAAAAATCTGCATCATTACGTCATCGGGCCTGTGCTAACCTCAGCTGCTTGGCATGGGCAGAAAACGTCCGGGAGCGCCAGAGTGTGGGGAACTTGGAAGCATTTTAAAAATAAACGTGGAGCAGTAAAACATGGAATGACTAATAGGTGTGTGTCTGTTGGGGGGGGGGG
>CAAKHB010007681.1:0-23064 GCA_901007665.1 Aeoliscus strigatus
TGTGAACATCACCTGCAATCAAACACTGGTGCATTTCAGCTTCGATTACAAATTGAATCACAACATTTGATTCGTTTCCTGTGGAATGAACATCTATTTTCACTTGTTCCTTTGCCTGTCTGAGTATTGAGTGTATATATTGTGACGCTCCGGTTCTGGACATCTCTTCTGGATTTTCCTCATTCCGAGTTACTTTGGGCTGTGGCACTGTAGTGGTACGGAAGGAATTTGAAACATACTTTGTATCTGGATATAGTCTAAATATTTGGTCATATCTGAACTTCATTAGTTTATGAAGACACACTGAGAATGCTCAAAGTGACGCTGATGACGCTTCACATGAAACACGTCATTCCCTCGAAATAAAGTTCTGGAAAGTTTTTATTCAAGTTCTTGCTCATTACTGGAATGTTTGGTTGTGTTGATTTTATAAATTGCACCTGAAATATTGCTGCTAACCAGCAGGAACAACTGGCCTCCATCATCACTGATCACCCCTACAACCTCTGGTTGTCGTGGTCGTTGTCACCTGATGAATAATTGATTCTATTGATCGGGCGTAATGCTATTTGTTCCAGACAGAGACAGGTGGAGTTACAGCCGCAGTGATTCTAATTGAACTAGAGTTCCAATCACTGTGGTAAACGAATCACAATAAGAAGTGAAGAGTCTGCACTGGCTGCTTCTTCCACCTGAAGGACCAGTTATTTGTTATAAGATACCACACACACCTTCATGTTTCCTTCATTTGTCCCTCAAACATCAAAGATACAAAACCATCCACTCCTGCAGCGTCGGACACCTACGTCTGCTTCACTGAACGGATCGAAAACTCAACCTGACTTGCTGCCTGTTTTCATGACTTCTGTGGCTCCTAAATGTCACCTGCCACGTGTCGTTAGAGCAGGAAACAATTACCTTTAGTTGTCCTAAACAATAGTCTGCTGAGTCAGCATGTGATGTTTCTGTCATAGCAACATGGGGGTTAAATCCAGAACAGTAACAGAATACAACAACACTTTAAGAACCATATCTACACACACTTAATCAGTGTGTTTCATTTCCACCTGCAACTTGATGGTTTTCACTGATATCTGGAGACAACAAACCAAAGAAAGTCCCAAAAGAACTTCAAGCCCTTAAACTAGATAATAATAAATAGACATAGAATACTATTTGAAATATAAGTGAATACATATAAATATAGATTCAGAGTCATTCTTTTCATAGTAATTATAATAATATTATTCATACGTAATTTATATAGTGTTTTTGTTCTTATTTTACTACTCAAAGATGCACGAGAATACTGACGCGCTCGTGTTTTTGCAAACTGCAAAACAAAAATCTTGTTCCCTGTTCTTCATCTGCTTCAATTTCACAGTACCTTCCTGGTCTTCTGCATCCCCCTCCAGAACCATATTGACCGTGCCCCCACGTTTCTATGGACTTTGTAAGGGGCCGTCTTCTTTGTGGGTTTAATTCGTCTTATCAGCGGCAGCAGACGGGTTGAGGATGCAGCTGCAGACGCTGATCTGCAGGACTCAGGGATGGAGTTGCTGGCAAATGCTCTACAAATCATTGTGGGAAGCTGCTTCGCTGTAGATGTTATCACACTCAGGGTGTTTTCTGGTCACTCTGCTCACTCCAGAAAAGCTCAGACGCTAAGCATCACGAGATAACTTTTGTTGTGAATTCTATGTCGTTTAAATGAAAGAAATACATCTGAGAGAGCTGTTGAATGCAGGCGCCTGCTGTTTTTTGCATCTTCTAGAGTGGCGGCATCTCAGCTTGATGGTCACGACAGCAATAAATAGCAAACTTCAGCTCACAATAAATAATTGAGGCTTCCGGGCATGAGTTTTATAACAAACAACCAGCTTCTCCAGCTGATGTCATCAGTGATCCTTTTCTCATTGAGGTTTACCAGCTACATGACCAACGTGTTGTTTTTTTTTTTCTCTCTCTCTGCAGGACATTGGTGGGGTGAGTCCTCCCCAGAGGAACTGGAAGGGGATCGCCATCGCTCTGCTGGTCATCCTGGTGGTCTGCTCCCTCATCACCATGTCAGTCATCCTCCTGACGCCAGGTAACGCTCCACTGTCATTGGCCTCTGCTGGCTCTCCACACCTTCCTCTGGCTGTTAGTGATGAGTGTGTGTGTGCACATCCGAGCCATCACGGGGGAAATGAAACAAAGAGCTGAATGTGTAATGTGATGTCCTGCAATGGAATGTAAAGTAATGAATCGTGACCACATCACCTCAAGAGGTTATCAGATTAAATTAAATTAAATTTATATTTACATTTCATATCTAGTTGAAAGAAAGAATAGCAGTTTTACATCGCTCCCGCTGGTGTCTCCACAGCGTGAGATGTGTGTGATGTGACAGGATCAGTTATTGCGACAAACCCACAACAATTAACCCTGTTGACAGCTTTTATTTCACATCTGGGTCACAGGTGAGTGGGTCTTTTTGGAAAAACAAAAAGAAAGGATGTTTTGATGTGATTTCTTTATTCCACACACCTCAAAGAAATCTGAAGAAAAACAGAAAACACACAAGAAATGGTTTATTTTACACTTGACTGGGAATGGTTCAGTGAAGACAGAAAAATATTCTCAGATTTGAATTTAGATAACGGATGAAATGTTGTCAAAGCACAAACGCAGCATCTCTCCCACCTCAGTAATGTCCATGTCTATATGCAGCAGCGGCTGGCAGACGTGGTCCCATCTGTTAACTGCAGCACAGATAGATATGTAAGGAAATATGCAATAACGTCACCGTCTCCTATCACCAGGACAACTTTACACATCAGTGACCTTCTGTTGGTCTCAGAATAACTTTAGATAATCACCATGGTTACGGCTGACAGGTGAAATCAAAACCTGTTTGTTTTTTTTTAACATTTTTTTCCATCTACTGCTATTATATTTATTGTATCATTGTTATTACGATCCGTAGTTACAGTAGTTGTACCAGATGATGTTTGGGCGACACTGATGCCTCACAGCGGTCCTTTGGTTCGAATCCTGGATTCTACTCTATACCAGCAGTTACCACCATTTGGAGTACTCCAAAAGCATACCAGGTTAATTGGCTACTGTAAATCACCCATAGGTGTGAATGGGAGTGTGAATGGTTTGTCTGTCCTTCATGTGGCCCTGATGAGCTGGTGACTCATCCAGGTCAACTCCAGCACAACCGAGACATGTAACTGGAGCAAACGGGAGATGATGGGATCCCTTTAAACTTTAGAGTATTCCTATTTCGGTTACTACTGAGACTGAGATTGATGAAACTATCAATGCTTGTTTTATATTTTCAGCTGACAGTCAGGCCGGCAGCGACACCAAACTGACTGTGGAAGATCTTTTTAAACCTGAGTTCCAGGTCCACGACCCGCAGGCCAGTTGGATCAATGGTGAGTGATCCACATCAGCTGAGTGATTCTGTTCATGGTGCTTCCTTGTTTCTTTTAACTCAGACAACAACAAAAAAAGGTGTGTGGACAGATGAAGCTTGTTTATTCAGGATGTATCCTTTAACATCCTTCTAACTTTAACAGAATCGTTAAAGCTGGATACATCCTGGATACAATCGTTATCTGCATGTTGCACGGAAAGACAGTGACAGCATCCAAAAAAAAAGGAAAAAAAACCTGCCTTATGCTTACATAATGTGAGTGAACGTCTGAGATGAAAAATGTCCATTCCCGTGCCCAGAAGTTCACCAGCGCAGACAAACACTGCTCGTCTTATTTACATTCTAACGTCGTATTGATTCTTGGTTGCCTGAAGAGCTCATATGTTAATCCTCAGCTAGAAATATCAAGTCTAGTGCAAGCGAGTGTGATTAGGGCTGACTAAGAGGGAGAAGATAATAACAATGGCTGGGAGGGAGAGGATGGGCAGGATTGTAGCATTCCCACGCCGTTCTTCATCCGCCTCTTCCCCTGCAGATAAGTGTGTTTGTTGGCTTTCCTCTTCATTGCCCATCAATTGCGTGACTCTCGCTCTGTGGCCGAGGGCGAGGGAAGGAGGCGAGGCCTTTCTGTCCATCAATATTTCATTCCCGGGTGACATTTTTCCACTATCTTCACAACGCCATCTCATTCCCTGATCTGACCTCAGGCCAGAGAGCGAGAGCACCGATGTGCTGCGATCAGGCTGCGAGACAACACAGCTTTGTAGGTTGGTTTAGGATTGATGGAGCAAAACAGACCCCAGACAGATGGAGAGATAACAGACGGGAGCGATTGATCACCGGGATTGGAAGCAAAAATTAGATGTTTGTTGCTGAGAATTGGTTTTCGTCTGTCTCTTTGGCCGTCATAATTCATTATATAGATATATTAGTGCAGTGGGTATAGTACACACTTGAATAACTAGAAATGTGTGTCGTACACTTACATTCCACATAGTTAGTGTTGCATAATACCACACCACGTATATTATAATACATCATATGCATTGTTGGGGTGTAGCTAGATTAATAATAATAATAATAATAATAATAATAATAATAATAATAATAATAATAATAATAATAATAATAATAATAATAATAAACTGTGATCTGTGATCTGACATATGTGCAATTAAGTTATTGTGTAAAAAACCTTGTCTATGTGTTAAATTACATTTTGGGCCAGCTTTCTCTCAGCTTAATTAAGGTAGAAAGGTTAAAAAGTTCAGGTAAAATACAAAAAAATATGACAAATTTCAAAACAGTTCAATACAAATAAAAGACAAAAGTGGTATGCACATTATTTCAAGGAGATATACTTGTTATTAATGACTATTAGAAAATGTGCTTAACTGCAAGAAGGAAATGCGCAGGTGCTGCAGATGTATCTGACCAGAGCAAAATGGTGGTAACCATGACAACAAACCACTTCCAACCTTAAGGAAAACTCTAATGTTTTTTCTGGTGTGTGTCATTCCAAAGTTGCAGCAGCTTTTATTCATAGTGCTGAAATAAGAGAGTGTTTTGTTGTGTTTGACACGTCACGTGAGAATCGTTGCATGAACATGAACTATAGCAACAGTGATTTCCCCTCACATCAGTACTGAGGTATTTGGATCAGACAGAGTGGAGACGCATACACACACACGCTGTGTTTCCACTTTCATTCTAATGTGTGTTACACACACTGATGGAAATGACGTTCAGCAGCATAACTATAGATTCATTGTCCCTCCGAGGTGGAAGCCTCTTTCTTTGATGAAGCTCTGTGCTCATCTGCTCAATGCTGCAGCGTGTGCAGGAAACGTTCTGTATTGTCGTCTCCAGATGTTGTGCAGGAGCAGCTGTCACATGTGATTCCGTTTCCCTCGGTACGCTCAGCCCGTCGTTGACAGTCTGGGGATTGGAGGGCCGAATATAACGTGCTCAGTTTCCACACGAGAACAATCACGTTGTCTGACATGTCCGTGCAGCTCCCGTTTCTCTGACTGAGGTCGGGACTGTGTCAGCTCCATGTGAAGCGTCACTTCCATTGACTGGACATCTGGAATGACCACCAGCAAACATGGATTGTCTCTGCAGGTCCGTCTTTACGTGAACCGTTGGATCATTAACTATGAACAGAATCAGTTTGGACCAGTCACATGGGTCTATCTGATGAAGGCGGGCTCAGAGCCATGAACACAGTCTATGGGCGGGGTTTAACAGGATGACGATAGTGGCGATGTACACAACAAAGATGGCTGCTGCTGATGAAGAGCGGCCAGCATACCTTAAGCCACCAGTGTCTCTTCTACCCGGTAGTTCTAAAAGTCTCTTATATTGTTGTTGTTGTTTGCTCCTCTATCTTCTTTTTATTATTGGTTTTTTATCTGTCTGTGCGTTGTTATGATGACTATTTCAGTTGTATGTTGTGACCAGAGCTCCACTGCAGATCAGCACTCAGGAACAGACAGTGACCCGTCATTGATCGGTAGCAGCAGAGCTGGAGCTCCAGTACACTCTGTTGGTTTTCGGTGATTTTCCACCGACATGCTTCTGCAGCCTCCTTCTCGGGTTAATTGGGAATGGCATGCTTGAGGGCGTCCCATTCTCTGCATTAGACGCTCCCCATGCTGCGATGCAAAGAAGATTAAGTGTGTGTGTGCGTGTGTGTGTGTTCCATTACGCACAGATGCTTGTGGCGCACACACACGCTTGTTAATGAGTTACCTCAGTGTGAGTTTCCTCAGCCTCCTCTTCATCTGAGCTCCTGTTCAGCAGCTTCATCCTGTGACACGCTTCACGTTCTCGTTATCAGAGGTTGGAGCTGCAGGAAGGCAGAGGAGGAATTGATCTGCACATTGCTGAAATCTCTTATAAACATCGTCATGAATCAGGGAACATGGTTTAGTTTTATATTATTTTTTTTTACTGATAGTTTGTCTTGAAGAGAGAAAAGAGGAACTTTCCTTTTGTCTCCAAATCCTGTTGTTTGTATAGTAATTCATCCAGAACATGAGTGAAAGCAGCACAAAGTCTGCTTCTTTGCATGTGGACAGGTAAAAAACAAACAAAAAAAAACACGCTCCTGCTGCAGATTCTCTTCACTCATAATAATACAGTGACCCTGAGGGTCACTGTATTATAGAGCGGCAGGCACCTCCCATCCACAAGGTGAACAACCTTCCACTTTATTAAGTCCTGTCTCAGCCACAGAGGACGGCGCCTGTTGATGAATTAAACATGGCGGCTGTGAATGAGGAGGTGAAGGCAGCTGAAATGTTCTCTCCTGCAGGTTCTTCGTGGAAACCTACCGTCCACCGACGGCACGCAGCAACAACGTTAGTCCTTCTTCTAAACCACTGAGCATATTTGAGACAGAGATGAGATTGCAACTCTGACACTGTCTCTTATGTACAATAAAAACCAGTAAAGACATATTCATTTTAAAACACACATGCAGAAAACGTAGACACCTGCATGCCAATGCACATAATTTAGCGTTCGCTGTGTGCAATGAAACATAGCAGCCATGTATTGAAATGAAATAATGGGTCCAATTATTTCTATTCATCTGCAGCACTTCAGAACTAGAAAAGCAGAGAGCTCACACCTCGTCCAAGCAGCTCCTTTAACCCATATTGTGATTTCCAGCCATTGTGATGTCCTACATTCATTTTTTTTATCTACTCTAATAAATCCATTGATTATCATAACATGCCTTTGTCACTGATAGTCAAATAGTTATTAAAAGAATCATTAGCCACCTTGTTACGCGAATCATGCCCTCTGAGTTCTTTTTTTTCTTTTTGGTTCTCTGTTTTCTTTCAATAGTAAAACAAACCTCCGTCCCTGGGTGGGCTCCAACCCCCGACCTTTGGGTTAACCGGCAGACCCACTAACCACTGGTCCACAGAGACAGTCCACTGCTGCTGTTGTCTATATGAAAATGTCCCTGTCTGACAATGAGGAACAATCCCTCAACAGATTCCTGGATCCAGCACACTACCAACATTTAATCATCTGGTCCTGGTCCATTAGTAGCCTTTATTGAACAATTCATCAGAATCTGTGAAAGAATGTTTTGATTTTGTTAACAGACAAATCTTCCTTCCTTCAGGATGTTACGGGAGCAGGTTTATTAAGTCACATGACTTTACTAATGAAAGCGAAAGAAAAGCTCCTTTGTATGAGGATCAACTGTACAACACACAAGTGTTTGAATGACTCGAGTAAAGTCAGGAGTGATTTGTACTGAGGCACATGGTGGCGATGGTGAGTGAGAGGCGATCCGACGGTGATCAGATGCTGCCTGTGTGACGTTGTTCTGGGCCACGCTGGTCAGATATACAGGTGAAATGAGCCTCGTATGAATTATAAGGGACAATTATAACTCTTCAGCCCAAGGAAACACTCTTTACTACCGTTACTAAATACTGTCTTCATACTGATACGGTCAAAGCTTGTGGATGCAGAGAGACTGCAGCACCTCCACTACAGGGATTCATACTGGTGTGTTATATAATAATGTCCGTCCCTTGTGCCATGAGTGGATTGATGGCTGAAAGGTTTGTGTTTCACGTAAGGTTTTGTGCTAATCTGCCTCTTAATCTCCTCTAATCTAATTACTGGATGTTGGTCGTTTCATTCCCTGATGGAATATGAGGAGTTGAACAAATCACATGTGCATCTGTTCTTACACTTCAGTCTGAAACACACTGGATGCTGCTTGAGATGGGAGATACTGACGCGCTGGAGACGATCTGATGTATGAGGATGTCTGCACTTCAGCCTATTGAAATACTTCCTACCATAGATGAATTACGCTGTACTGGTACTATAAATATGTTGGGTCGGCCTCATGCAACTGAGCTGTCATAATGTGTAAAATGAAAATAAAAATAACAACGCCAATAAAAAAGAAATTCTTCCAACCCCAGGCAGTTATTAGGGAATTTTTTTTTAATTTTGCACTTTTTCAAACATATTTTGTGTGTGTTTCATGTGTTCATGTACATTCATAGCAGGGACTAGTGCTCATCTATATTCAAACTGTATCATTCTTTGATGAGAATTCATGGAACTACATGTATGAATGTGTGTTGTGCACAGGAGAAGTGACCTCTACTTTAGTACGTTAACATTTCTTCAGCTCTTTAAAGTAGCCTCAATAAACCCAGAATAAATCCATGTTTCCTATTTCAATCACCAGGTGATTTATGACTAAATTCAGACCATCATAATGATTTATTTTCGTTTATCAGATGAGTACAGTTTCCAGGATGTGCATTTACTGGATTGACTCATTGATGCTTCTTCTGGAAACTGTCGTCTCTTGATGTCATAAATACATCCTCCATGAATGCATTCATTCAAACATTTTACAAATCAAGACGTGACCTCCATCTTTCCACAGAACAATGTCTTCTTGTACCAAACGACCTGCTCAACAATGTACATGTGCTGGTAAAATCATTCTCATTTGGCTTTTTTGCTCCTCAGGAAGCAGATTAGTCAAACACAGCTGCCGTTTGTAATCCAACCAGTGGGTCTGGCGCTGGAAAGCTGCTCACATTTTAACTGTCAGCATCTGGGCCGTCAAGCCACAAGACAGTCCCGTCTTTGGCTTTGAGCTTGACCAGCTGTGAGATTTGGTGAAAACCCAAAGACTGCAGACACAGCGTTCAGTGATTACGTAATGTTTCCTGAATAATTCAGGGTGCCTCATGCATATTGCATTGTGCCCACCCGGTCCCTGGGCTTTCACTGCGCTCACGTTTGTTACGAGACAGACGCCAGTGAGGATTGTTGCAAAGTCTGCACAAGATGAAAGTTTGGTTGTGATGACGACGTGAACTGTTCCGGTGGTGTGAACACGAAAGAATGAGACTGAAAACGCACGGCACCTTCCCAGATGTGCACACATGTGTGTGCGTGTTTGTTCCTGAAATGAAAAAAATATTCTCCAGAATTTTAATTTCTATTTTCTTTGTAAACTGACAGAAATGAAACCAACCAAACACCTTTAAAGTGTCAGTTCATCAGTAATTGAAGAGACATTAGGAAAAGTGTTTGTTCTCATTTCAGGATAAACAAACTTGGGTTTTTTTGTGTTTGTTTGTTTGTTTGTTTGTTTGTTTGTTTGTTTGTTTGGACCTCTGGGCTGTGTGGATGATGTTGATTCCCCTCTGGGTTTTCTCCTTCCTGCCTTTTTGTCACCTGTGTCTCAGCAGTTTCTTCGTCCTCCCTCATGCCTCTAGATCCAATCGTCTCATTGCTTCCCTTCGTGTTTGACTTTGACGCGTTTGTTTGTTTCTCCTCTTCCAGATCCTTTAGTTGGTACTTTAGACCTGAGGTTCATTTGCATGCAGAGTTTTATTCCTTATTTCACTGCATGTGCAGTGGGCCCGTCTGCCTCTGCAAACTGTGATGATAAAGACAATGTATCCCAAGAATTCTGGTGGCCAACAGGTCGCAGGAAAAAAAAATGATACTGCAGAGATATATGCTGTTTCTGTGAGGTAAATAATAGTAATGTATGTTTTCATGGTCAGGTAAAGCCAATATTAATCTGAAGTGACGTCATTTCATTTCGGTGTGACACAATCAAACAGTGAATCCGTCAAAGCCTCTGCCGAGGTCACTCCTGCTGGAGCGTTGTTCTGAGCGCTCCTGTTTAATGTGCAGTGTAATAAATGGCAGCATTAAGCCTGATAAGAACAGGGAGGTTTCATTATTCATCAGCGTACAGACGTAGCTCATTACTAATACATCAGTCTTAGCTGGTTCTTTTTCAGCCACAGACTTTCATTATTTAAGAAGACAAGTGCAGAGCAGTGGGCCTATGGTCATGTTTTAAAAACCTGGGGATTTTCACGTCCCCTCCACTGCTTAGAAACCTTCATTTACCTATTTTCATTAAGAAGTTTGGCACTGAAAGTGAAATTGTATTGGTACTGTAGAGGACACAAACATTTGTCAGTTTGTCAATGGGAGAATCTTCTATAGAAATATATGTAAAGATACAATAACAAAGAATCTAATCTTCTGCTGCAAAGTTTTATTTCTCTCTGGGCATCTCAAAGCAGTCTTATTTTTTTACAGCAACTTATTTTAGTTTTCTGAAACCTTTTAGTCTTAGTCTAACTTTCTCACATAAATTAAGCATAATGCCTTTTCTCCCTAAAAAGTATACATGCTCAAGATGAAGTACAGTATTACTGAAATAGAAAACCACCTAACTATGAACTTATTGTTATTATTATTATATATTGTAGTTTGACCAGATGTCAATCCTGATGATTTCTAAATAAATAGGAAATACTGTGTAAAAAAAATCTGTGAAATCAGTGAAATATATATAAAAAAAAGGATAAAAATGTAAAGCGTAGCATGCGCGCTACGACGGGAAGGAGGTCCTTTCTGGGTACGGAAACCTTGGCTCTGCTGCGTCCGCATGCCTCCTCATAAGATTCACTCTGATTGGATGCAGTTTCTAAATAGATACAGTAGATAGATTCAGGAGATAGTGTCGTGAATATTTCCTGGCATTGGAAGAGCAGTTGTATTTAATGCCCCAGTTATGACTCAGTAAATAAAAAGAACATTCATCATAAACCACCTGTAATCGTTAATGGAAATAACTCCAGTACATCAATTTGTATATTTGGTGATGATGTAAATGAATATGCTGAAAGTGTTTACATTATTTGTGAAAATGGATCATTGCTGCCAAAGCTCAGCAGTTATTCAATTGGAATCATCGTCTTCGTCCTCCTGCCACTGTGACGGAGAAAGTGATAATCACACGAGAGCAGCCTCGTCCTCGTTGGACCAGAGGAACAGTTTGGTCCGATGGGAGCTGAGGGAACTCAGAGCGTCGTCCAAACGCAGCGTCGGCAGCTGTTTGGGATTTGAGTTTATTTGTCTAGTTCGCACAGCTGTTTGTTTTACAGCTGTGCTTCACCGCAGTTTCTCTCCAGACAACCGCAGTGACCCAGAGGTGGACCTGATGAATACACAACAGCACACGAGAAGGTCACAACAGATGATTCACATGCTTCTTAATGAACAATGGGAGGTTGCTCAGTTCAACACAGATTAGCAACAACAACAACAACAATAAACAACAATAATATCAACAAGAACAATAATCAATTATGATCATTGTTTTTGTGGTTATATTAATGATAAGATAGAATGTTAATTTTTCCAATTTTATTTTCTAAATTAAACATTAATTTCAAATGTATATGTATATATATATTATCTTCAAATATGTTATGTACAAGTATGCACAGCAGCTCCTAAAGAGCAGAGTCCCTTGTATCCAATATATTATTCATTTCTGCATTAGTGGAAACATTTAACTGTGGTTATTAATCGTGAGTTGTAGGTAAACACAGGATGGACAATATGATATGAACGACCCCCATGAGAAATGAATGTGGTTCTAACCAGTTCACCTGAGAACAGAACTTTCTCTCTGGTCCGTCCACTTCATCAAATTCCAATTGACCATGAGCTGCTGAGATGATTGTATTTGTTATGTTCTTTGGCACACACACACACACTCACGCTACTTCTCAGTGACACGTTTGGAGGAAACAATGACACTGTCAAAGGTTCAGTCTTTGCCGTGTCAAATCAAATCTACTGTGTTCTTCTTTTCCGTCAGTCACCTTTTGTTCCGTCTTTTTTCCGTCCACAGACTCTGAAGTCATCTACAGAAACAGCGACGGCCATGTCATCAAGTTCAACATTGTCACTAACGAAACAGAGATCGTCCTGACGAACACCACATTTGTAAGCAGCTATTTTATAATGAGTCATCTTGATTCATTTGGTGATAAATGTTCATATTTTTTCATTCTTTTTTCCAACAGATTAATTTCAATGTGGCCAAGTATTCCGTGTCCCCTGACCTGAAGTATGTTCTCTTTGCCTACGATGTTAAGCAGGTATGTGTCTTCCAAACACACGAGAATCCGTTTATTTTGTTTCAAACTGTGGATGCCGCGTGTGCTGTGTAAGCAGAGTTCATCAGTCACACACGCCCACACACACAGTTGTCCTCAGTATCTGACAAAGGAGCAAAGAGTGAATATCCATGACATCACAGTTGACTGAAGTCACCAATTCTGCAGAAAAATATTTGAGAGGAGGAAGATTTTTTTTTCCAGTGTGCACTTCGAGAAAAAAGTCCAAATGCGATTTGACTTCATTCTCAAAGTTGTATTTCGACTTTATTGTCCAAATTTTGACTTTTTTCTCAAAGTGCACAATGAAAAAAAAAAATCGACCTCCTCTCAAATATTTTTCTCCTACATGGCCCTAATACTCTTCCCTATACAGGTGCTGAGAGAGTAAACTGCTCCCACACAGATGAGGTTTAATAACAAAGGAGGAATGTTTCCACACATCCATGTAGCTGATCAGTGAATTAAAATGATCTCAGATGAATCCAAATGAATTTAAGATGATTGCATGTTTTCCCCCCGGGACCCAAAGGGTTAAGGAATATATATAAAGGGTTAAGGAAATGTTCACACATAATATGACACTCAGATCTTCTATCATATTAAAAATAAAACCTTGGAGGTCGTTAGAACAAACTCAGGTGAACTCATTCATATTCCAGCAGCTGAATTTGAACCATAAATCCCATGTTTTTGTCAGAAAAGAGAAGATGTGAAAGCAGATATGTAAATCTGAGCTGCAGCTCTGGAAGGAATCCGCTGTGAGGATTTATGACGGGCAGATTAATAAACTCTCATTTGCATATATTGAAGTAGAAGTTACACTGTGAGTGGAGCTCAGAGTCCAGCTTTACTGAAA
The DNA here is from genome assembly GCA_901007665.1 of Aeoliscus strigatus. Lineage (NCBI taxonomy): Eukaryota > Metazoa > Chordata > Actinopteri > Syngnathiformes > Centriscidae > Aeoliscus > Aeoliscus strigatus. The sequence goes on from CAAKHB010007681.1 coordinate 13,292, forward strand.
GGTGATTAGGATTCATTACTGTTACAGTATACATTACACACATTACACACACACTCACATACACACACACGCACGCACAATACACACACACCAAAGGACACAGACGTTGGACGTTTCTTCAAACACCAGCAAAGGATCATTTCCATTCCTCTCTTGCACTCCTCTCCAAACCCTGACATTGACTTGTTTCTCTGATAACTTCACATCGTTCTCTCCTCTCATTGGTCGTAGCTCTATCCAGTAGCGGGCAGTGGTGTTTTGATCTGCACCTGTCGGTCGAAGGTCTATCACTCGTTGAACCTACATCTTTCTAAAAGGATTTCGTAACTACAATAAAGGAGCAGAGTGATACTTTGTACTATTGAATCATCACTTGTGAAGAGCTGGTAGTAAATCCCAGGTTTGGAATGATCCTTGAAATGTGTTGTGGTTAATATTTAATCACCATCTTGGCCGAAAGTTGGAAAGATGAAACAAGCACTCCTGTTTGGATCCTGAGGAGACTTAGGGCGGATAGATGTGCGCAGCGGATGCAGTATAGTGTGTAGATGTGATTGTCTTCTGTTAGAAGACGCTGGAGGACGCATCACCTCTAGCAGGGATTACATGGTGTTATCTGACCGCGCGGTTTCTGGGAGTGATTAAACTCCATAATCTGTGGGATGTTTGAGTCTTCTGACAACTGAAGACTTGTACTTTTAGCTGCGCAGATGTCTTGTGTTGCTCATGTCAATGCAGCCTTGTTATTATTTTCCACCACAAACACACACACACACACTTTAAGAAAGAAAAGTAAAAGTGAAGTATTAAGTAAAAAACACAAGTTTTTATTTTACTCTGGAGCAATCTAAGACACATTTAATCCATCTGTCTAAATGAATACATTCATGAAAAAATTAGAATTAAATTAATACATTGATAAATGTATAAAAGGTATTAAGAGGTAAAAAAGTATTGGTTTTGAGTTTGGTTTTAAGTTTGTAACAGTTTACATTAAAAAGTAACTGAGTTAGTGAGTAATTCATTTGAATTACCAATGAACAGGATCAATGAAATAAGGATCCATCATCCCTGATTTTTGTATCTGTAATTCGAGCCAAACACTCATATTCACTCAACTCTTTTGTCTCAGAGGCTTGAAATGAAGACGTTCTGACCATGCAGTGCGTTGTGGGTACGAAGCGTTGATCCACCTGTCAAAGTTCTGTGAAGAACCGGATTATTTCCTGTGACTGACGCGATGAAACGATTATCTCATGTTGTCAATCAACAGAAACTTTGACGTGTTGTCATGTGACATATAACAGACGAATGCACGATCACTGACCATACATGTCATTCCCATGATGAATATGGAAACGCTGTGTTTCCTCTTATCGCCTGCGAGCAGAGGTTCATTGTCATGTCAGGCACAGCTCCAAAGGCAGCAGCTCACGGCTCCGGCTTCCTCCGATTCAATCGTCCCACAGCTGTCAGCCGTGGAAATTGCATTGTCTCCAGATTGTATCTGAGCAGAGCCAGCAGTCTGTTTGATGCCTTTTCAGTTTTTGTCGTGATGTCATTATCTGTGGCTGCTGTTTCCCTCGTTAAAAGTGACACAGTGTCATTTGTGAATCTCCTTTCCTTTGTCTTTACTGCGGTGCAGGTTTACCGTCACTCCTATGTGGCCTCCTACAGCATCTACAACATCCAAACACGGTGGGTGTTCTTGTCTTCCTCTTTAAAAAATCAGGGAACTTCCTGACGGTAGATTCCAACAACACAGATTATTTTTCCAGTATTCCAGTATCCAGGAGCATATCCAGGAGTACATATGCGGTATTAATCCTCTGAGGTCAAAGGGTATTGTCCCGATTTTGACCACTCTCTTCAAATCATATTTTTGAGGAACTTGCAAGAATCACAAGAGATTTAGCCCAAAACTGAAATCAGATGTTCAGATGAACATGGGTGGTGTGGTGTCTTTTGTGAAATGAAAACAAACCTTTACTCATGAACTTTACTCATCAATGTTGCTTGTCATTCTCTTTTGCAGCAGATGTTTAAATGAGACATATATCATATTATTTATCAAGCTTCATGACATGAGTGATTGTGTGTTCAGCTAAACATCTTTTTTACAATATTTTTCTTCATATTTTCTCGAGGATGAACTAAGTGAAAGGGAACTCGGTCGTCTCTCTCTGACAGGGAGGGCCCGTTCTCGGTGATTCTAGCTCCTCGGTTGGTTTCGGAAACAAATCCAGAGAGATCAATGCTGTGAATTACAGATTGTTCACCCTTTCTCATTGGCCCTCGAACACAGAGTATAAACAGCTGAGGGTGTCAAGAAATTCAACACAGAAAGCAGAGAGTCTCCTGAATCCATCGATATCTTAGCTGCTTTCCTTGGCTGAAATATCACAAAGATATTAAAAAGAAACGCACTGGTGTGTCTATGGACCTCAGAGGGACAATAAATAAAGCGATGGTAAAGGTATGGTGCTACCAGCACAGATTCTACTGGGTGATGTGGCGTCTGAAGCTGAGTGAGGTCCCTTCCTCAGTGGCTAACAAGCTGGATGGGCTGGCAAACTCCTACGTCAGGAAGTGGCTGGGATTGCCAAGATGCTTCTCCGACCTGGGCCTCTTCAGTAGGAACACACTGCAATTGCCAATACGCCCCATCGGCTTGGAATACAAGCAGGGAAAGGCTCAGATGGTGCCGGAACTGAGAGAAATCCCCCGACACGCCCCAGCAAGAAACTCCATCCAGTTTGCAAGGGCCTGTGAGAACATTGATGTCCCCCGCCCATCAAGCAGAGGAGGGCTCCTCTCACTTGGCCACGGGTGGAGAATGAGCAGAAACTGGCAAAGTAGTTCAGAGAGGCTTGGTTGGAAAGCCACAACATGCCCTGTAGAGGTGGGGTGCAGGCGCTTTGTTTGTACCAAAGGCACCATGGGAGGTGCGTCAGGCAGAAATGTCCCGCAAGAAGACCACCAAACCTGTATTTTCAACTTGACTAGTACTATTTACTGACAAACGTTTTCTAGTTGATCACTTGATCACTTTGGTAATTCGTGGCCCCCACTGATGTGAACTTCATGGAATTCATTTGTTAATGGAATGAGTGTGTACTTTCAGTAAAATGATGCATGTCACATTGGAATTTAAATGTTGGGGCGGAGAAGCGGATAAAGTGGTTTAGTGCAGTCATGACATTGTACTTTTTGCAGAGAGGTTTGGGAGCTGGACCCTCCCGAGGTGGTGAACTCGGTCCTGCAGTACGCCGCCTGGGGAGTTCAAGGCCAACAACTGGTTAGAACGCCCACTGTTCTCTCCCTGCTGTTCCTCCTTTACTGTGGATCTGACATTTATCATTTGTCTCTCACACCTACAGTACAGTTACTGGAACCATTTTGCATGCTCCCTCTCTCTCTCTCCCTCTCTCTCTCCCTCTCTCTCTCTCTCTCTCTCTCTCTCTCTCTCTCTCTCTATATATATATATATATATATATATATATATATATATATACTGTATATATATACACACACACACACACACACACATATATATACATACACACAGTATATGTATATGTGTATATACACACATATACATATACATATATACAGTAGGTGTGTGCGTATGTCATCATTCTGCAGATGCTTCACATCATGATCACATGATGTAATTTCCTCTCCTGGAGGTTTAGTTGTTGTATATTCATCGTTATTTTGATCTCAGGTCAGACTGGCAGGGGTAGGAGTGTGTGTAGGTGCGTGTGTGTAGGTGTGTTGTGCTGTTTTGATAAGTGCCAGGTGAACCAGTGAGAGCCTAAAAAATGATATGAGCTGTACCAAGTCTCTTCATTTGCACATTGCACGGTTATTCTGCTATTTTTGATGATTCTAATGAATGTGGGTATATGCGTGTGTGCAATTATTTTATATTTTGGAAAAAGACCTGATGAACTAACACACAAGCATCTTTTGTGTATTTCATAATGATGATGTTCATGTTTTAATTTCAGGAAGAGTTTGTTGACAGAACTTGAGTGAGTGTGTGTTCGTCAATGATTATAACGTGGTCACAGCTGTCACTGAACATGAGTTTGGTCTCTCCAAACATTTCACTGATTGATGTGGTTTCAGTTTTTCAGGATGCCTTAAGTAGTTTATGTCTTTTTTAAATGGTTTCACATAACTATGACTGTGTCCTCACAGATCTACATATTTGAAAATAACATCTACTACCAGTCAGACGTGAAGAGCATCTCCCTCCGGCTGACGTCCTCGGGGAAGGAGGGGGTCATCTTCAATGGGATCGCTGACTGGCTCTATGAAGGTTGGACAAAATACTCAAAGAATGCAGTTCTGCTGAAAAAGTGTTGAAACCCTTCATGATACCGTAATGACAATTCTGTGTTGGCTCAGGCAAGTGCTCTTTGGATTTTATGTTTCTCCGTCGGTTGGCCGGGCCATGACCCCCCCCCCCACACACACACACACAGACAGACACACACACAAGCGTGAATGATTGCCGATGACGTTAGAGGACGGTGACATACACGGAGACGTCTGCAGAGGTCAAGGTGTCTAACCTGCTGGTGGTATATTCCCTCAGAGGAGATCCTTCAGACGCATGTGGCCCACTGGTGGTCACCTGATGGAGAGAGACTGGCCTTCCTCGTCCTCAACGACAGTCTGGTGCCCAACATGGCGTTACCCCGGTTCACCGGCACGACGTACCCCAAAGGAAAGTTATACCCCTACCCAAAGGTACGTTTGTGATTTATTCGTCATCTTGAAGGAATTTTTTGATACTTGTTTTAATACTTTCAATATTAAGCCAAGCTCAAAATTGCTTTTGAGGGAGAGCAATTTCCCTCAAAAACTCCAAGATGGCCTCCATTCAGTTTGGTAATAAAGCTCCATCACAGTGAAGAACTGTCATACAAACTTAAAGTGTCATTTTATAGGTTTTCAGGGAAACTGCGTCCATTGCAAATAAAAAGAAACTGATGAAATGGATGTTAGTGTTAGTGTACCTCACATTTTCTGTTTTTGATGTGTTACGTTTTAAGTGTAAATGACAAGTGTATACAGAGATTGTGGTATCACTGAACTGATTGGGATCTTTCTATGTGGAGTTTTCATGCTCTCCCCGTGTCTGTGTGGGTTCTCTCCGGGTTCTCCAGCTTCCTCCCACCTCCAAAAGCATGCTGAGGTTAATCGGTCCATAGCTGTGAATGTGAGAGTGAGTGTCTGTCTGTCCTTCAACGCTGATGTTCACCAGTTGACAGCTGGGATGGGCTCCAGTACAACCACGAGCTGGAACCAGAATAAGCAGAATAAGATGAATGAATTAATGGACGTTATCTTAACTAACCATGTGCACAATTCTACTGACAAATTACAGAGTTATCCCACCTTCTACTAAAGGTAGAAAGACAACTTGGTGAAGTTGTCTGTGTCCATAGGTGGCGCTGCAATAGTCAGTGAATGTTTCTTCCACTCACATTCTCCAGTTTGAACTCTGAGTGTCAAACATTTTGTCAAGAACTTGTCCCATGATCAACAAAACCTCCTCACTGATATTTGCAACATGAACTAATCCGATTGGTTATCGGCGCCTACATACTGTCTGATGTCACATCTCTTCTTTTAACGACAGCTCCTTTGTTTTTTGTGATGTTCTGAAGATGCAGCACCGTAACTGCATTTTTTGACAGAATTGTCTGAAGAACTTGAACTGGCGCATAGATCTGACAAACATGTATGAATTCAATGAGGTAGCAGGCAAACAGTTGTAATGTCAGATCGGTACCTGAGTTGATATTAAATCTAAGTTCATGAACTCTGATCTGACACATTTTCATGTTTCTGTCATGTTTTCCATGTAGACAAATCCTGCCTGGATCTCTATGACGCATGTAATTGTATATTTCACAGAGCTTAATGTAGCTTTGGCTGCGCTGCAGTCATAAATTATTCAGGCTAATTCATTTCATCGTTAAGCAGTACTTTATAAATCACACTGGCCCTTTGAGACGGTGCTCTATGAAGTACTTCCCGTGGAAATGATTCAGGGCTTCTTTCTAAAGTCTGGACTCTCTGGCTGCAGGCTGGACAGCCCAACCCGGTGGTGAAGCTCTACGTTGTCAATCTTTATGGGCCGACACACACGCTGGAGCTGATGCCTCCGGAGAGTCTTAAATTACGGTAAAAGACGTCCTTCGCTCTACCACTTGACGCCTAAATGTCTGTTGTTGTTTTTTTCCTCCAGTGTTCCTTTGTAATTCTTAAACAAGAAAAAAAATCCTGAAAAAGAAAAGAAAAATTACTGTTGTTTTTGTCAGTCAGCTTAAGATGAGAAAAAAAAGGAAACTCTACTGTATCATCATCATTTCATCTGTGTGGACGTGGGCATTTAATTTAATTTAATTTAATTTAATTTAATTTAATTTAATTTAATTTAATTTAATTTAATTTAATTTAATTTAATTTAATTTAATTTAATTTAATTTAATTTAATTTAATTCAATTTAATTATGGGGGGGGGGGGGTGAAATATTTTGCTGTATTCAACCATTTCCAAAGCCTCATACTGCAAAGTTAACATCCTCGCTGTGATTGCATCTCTTTTCCCAGGGAACATTATGTTACCATGGTGAAATGGATCAGTAAGACCAAGACATCTGTCAGGTGGTTGAACCGGGCCCAGAACATCTCCATCCTGACTGTGTGCGACACCACCACTGGAGCCTGTGTGACGGTTTGTACATGATCAAGGGAACGTCACTCAGAGACAGTTGGGGTGTACGCTGATGTGAGGCCTTAAACAGACTTCACTGATGTGTTGAACGTGGACTTTAATGCTGAACCTCCTGCCGCTGGTCAGAGGAGACAGTCAGCGAGCAGCTGTTGGCAATTTAGTGACAGTTGAAACATTATCGTGGAATAAATCCAGTCATCTTTTTTTCCGGTTTACTTGTTTTACTTACTGTCTGAACAAGCCTGTGGTTTTACATGCAAAAGAAGAAGTCACTGAAAGTGCCACTGCAATATCAGATTTTTTTATTTCAGTCATAAATCGACTAAATAAATGATCAAAAATGTGTCATATTCATGATGAGATCTCAAACTGATCAGTTGAAAGGAGGAAATGCAGACTGGACTGGTGGCAGGAATGAAGTGCTACTGTGACTTTGTGCAAACAAACAGCGCTCGCTGTTCCACTTTTTTGTTTACTTGGTGGCATTTGGAGAAAAGTGTCCGTAGCCTGTGTGTTTGGACTGCACACGCAACATGGTGAACATCCTGCAGATCGCTCTGCAGTTATGTGCTGACTGATTTGGGGAGATTGCAGTGAGCAAACACCGGCGTGAAGGGGCTCGATGCACTTTGGCCACTGTGAGTGGAATTGGCTGAAAATGAGGCTTCAGACTGGGGATGATCTTGTTCAAATAATCTCCACTGATACTGTTTGCAAACATGTTATTAGTGAAGAGTTGCTATAATATATAACACACATTCTCACATAGCAGCAGTGATTCTGTGAACAAATGGGATTTTTACTCTCAGACTTTGAATAGAAGCCAACATTTGTAGGAAAAGAGAAAATAAAGAAACAAGCTGAGTGAATCATCTTTGCTCTTCTTCAGAGACATGAAGAAAGTTCGGAGCTGTGGTTGTCCAAGCAGGTACATTCATTTTTCTATATTATTCCTTTCCTGAGCTGGAAGGAAAGAGAAAGGAATAAATGATGTTCTATATGTGTGGTTGGAAATGTTCTTCTGTTCTCTGCAGACCCAAGAGCCAGTGTTCTCCAAAGACGGCAGAAGGTTCTTTCTGACTGTTCCAGTCAAACAAGGAGGACGAGGAGAGTTTCATCACATTGCCATGCTCACCACTCAGGTGAGCTCCGCGTGTTCTTATCTGTTCTTGGACTCATTCACGGTCTCATTGTAGCTGTTTGATTGGTTGAGGACATTATGAAATAAGACTATATGTATATGTTTGTGTGTGTGTGGGTGTGTGTATGTCTGACTTATACCTCACGTGTCTTAAATGAATAACCTGCTCGTGTGTTCCGCTGACCTCAGTTCAGAGCCGATCAGAATGAAGTCCGACATTTAACATCAGGAAACTGGGAGGTGACGAGGATCATCGCTTACGATGAGAACACAGACAACCTGTACGTTCACTGATCCCTTCACTTCAGTGTTTTATTTGATGAAACGAAGCCTGTGTGCTAATGCTGTCTTCTCTCCTCAGGTACTTCCTCAGTACGGAGGGTTCACCGAGGAGACGGCAACTTTTCAGGTATGACTCACATTTGTGTCAAAAGCTGCTTTTTGATGAACGTTTTTTTACTTATTCACACGTAACAAATCTGCATCTGTTTTCTTTTAGTTTCACTACTTCCCCACTCCTTTTTGAATATAAAAAATAAAGTAATGTGTTGTTTTCAGTTTTTATGATTGTCGTTGCATTTCATTTTTTATTTTAATTTTAATTTTGATCAAGTATTATGATTCAACATATGTGCATGTTTGATAGTTGTGGACTCGCTGGAGGATCCGCTGTGACTTCACATTGTTACAATAATATTTGTAAAGACGTACGTTCCTCTGTTTTCTCACATTTCAGTGTTAAAACTGTGGGTTTGTTTCCACGTCGGTGTTTAACATGCGAGCTAACCAAAGCTCACTGTCTGTACTTTGACGCCACCCTGAGTCCCACAAACCAGCACGTGATCCTCCACTGCAAAGGTAAGCTGTCAGCACTTTGGTTCAAAGTATTATGGGATGTTCAGGTGTGATAACATTCATTCATTCATCTTTTCCGGTTCATTCTGGTTACGGGTCACGGGTGTGATAACATGAACCTGGAAATCCAGACGTTCCTCTAACGAACGTGGATTGTCTTTGCGGGTCCTTCTGGACATGAGTCGGTGTGGACCAATCACAAGGGCCTAAGGGATGTGGGCGGGCTCAGAGCCATGACTTTGTGGGCGGGGCTTAACTAAAGTGTTTTCAGTCTTTTCAAGCTGTTCTACAACACATCACTTGTTTTCAGTCAGTCAGCAAGTAAAGACACAATAAAAGTATTTAAGGGGAATTGTGAGAGAGGAAATAAGTCGAAAAGAAAGTTGTTACTGCGTTACGCAGCGCACACAGAATCCTTCAGATGGGAACGTTTCTGTTCCACTGACGTCATATTCTTGTTTGTCCTGTAGGTCCTGGAGCGCCTGCTGTGATCTTACACAGCCTCAACAGTTCAAGTAAGAACAACGTTTTCTACCTGTGATGACTGTCAACTCAGGGAATGAATTATCAATTGAATGATTATCACTTAATCAATCAACTACTCCATCCATCCATCCATCCATTATCGTCCGCTTATCCGGGGCCGGGTCGCGGGGGCAGCAGCCCAAGCAGGGACACCCAGACTTCCCTCTCCCCAGCCACCTCCTCTAGCTCTTCCGGGGGGACCCCAAGGCGTTCCCAAGCCAGCTGAGCGACATAGTCGCTCCAGCGTGTCCTGGGTCTTCCCCGGGGTCTCCTCCCGGTGGGGCATGCCTGGAACACCTCCCTCGGGAGGCGTCCAGGGGGCATCCGATACAGATGCCCGAGCCACCTCAGCTGGCTCCTCTCGATGTGGAGGAGCAGCGGCTCTACTCCGAGCTCCTCCCGGGTGACAGAGCTCCCCACCCTATCTCTAAGGGAGCGCCCCGCCACCCTGCGGAGGAAACTCATTTCAGCCGCTTGTATCCGAGATCTTATTC
>CAAKHB010007682.1:16754-30733 GCA_901007665.1 Aeoliscus strigatus
GGGGAGAGGGGGGGGGGGGGGGTTAAAGACAGGCAACAGGAACCCATTCTTTCCTATTTTTAACACTTTACAACTCATATCACCATTGGGTATTTACAGAACTCAGAAAACACAGTATGGACTGGTGTTATGAGCTGCTGGGAAGGGGCTCTTGGTTTGAGGCTGAAGGTCACCTTTAGTTCACATTATGGTTTAAGTTTGTTCTAGAAGGTTCTGAGGGAACGGGTTTAGGATCATGAGAAGAGGTTAGGGTGAGGCTGAGGTGAAGTGGATTCTTTAAGGGCTGTTGTTTCTTGGTGAGAGGAGGTTTAGCAGGAGACACTCTGGATGTGTACCTGAGCTCTCTCCATCAGAGGGCGACAGACTGAAAGAGCTAGTGTAGCCCCTGACTGGCCAGTCACTGCTGGTTGAGGGCAGAGAGTCATTCTGCAGAGCAGCAGGGGAAGTGGCTATATGGTTGTGGATGTAGCAGTGACAGAGAGGAAAAAGAAACAAACATGCATGTCAGCTTCAGTGGGAGCAGGTAGAAACATCCGTTTGTTGTCTGTGGTGGATACAGGGACGACGTGTGTCTGTGTGTCCACAGATTCACTATGAAACATTAAATATCTGCGGGGTCACTGGCTGTGTCCAACTTAAATCAGTGGCGTCTCTGTCTCTCAGTACCTCCGTTTCTGTCCCGCAGCAGGTAGCGGTTGACGTCGTGGATGTTGGTGTTGATGGTGGGACCGCTGGGGACGCTGCCGGGGGTCATGTTGGGGTCATTCTCAGGGTCGATGTTCTGAAGGCCCTTCCATGGCACACCTGGGCAGAATTCTGAGGGGGGGAAAGTACGTTGAAGTACTTGTCACTTCATCAGTGTTCATCAACTACTGCTGGTTCCTTCTCATGTCTGGTAACAAGTATCTGCACTGGATTAAGATCACGTATTAACAACAACTGCAGGAGAAACTAAAGCCTTTCATGCTCACCTGGGGGCCAGTTGATGTTGGACCCATTCGAGATCTTTTCGTTGGGGCTCTTTCCCTGGCCCCAGCTGTCTGGGGCCACCAGGGGGCTGCCGGGGGACTCGGAACCGGTCATGAGACCGTATGGGCTGTAGGAGTCTTCCAGCTGGGAGGGCTTACCGGGGGGGCCCAGGGTAGAGGCAGCAGATATGGCACCTGGGTTTACGGGAATACACAGCTTGTATAATCAAATGTATGTGTCAAAACAACAACGACCAAAATATGTGAAAAACAAAAAGGCTTCCTTTTCCTTACAGCACAGTCAAGAGGAAAACACAAGTAATGTGGTGTAAGGTCATCGATGCCAGACCCTCGATGAAATTCTATTTTGACCACCCCTGCCCCTATGTTTTACTTTTCCTATCTCCTGCCCTGTTGTTTTGCACCTTTTACACATCACACTGGGTGAGACGGTTTGTGGCTGACGGTCTTCTCTCATTCTGAGTTTGCAAACCCACAGTGTGACAAAAAGCCTCTGTCAAACCTGAGGAGATCAAACAGTGGTAAACTGGAAAACATTTGCAGGGTTTGGGTGAGTGAAAATAGGAAGTTGCCACTGCAGATTAAGATCAGTCAAATAGACTTTTTGGCGTTGAACTCTGACGTGTATTCCTGATCATCCCAACTTACCATGCTTGTTGAGGTTGTTCTCCATGTTTGAGGAGTTGCCAGAGAGGCTGTCAATGGAGTTGGAGTGTGTCCACTGGGACAGACGGGACTGGGGCTGAGGGGGCTCTTTTAGAGACAGACCCCCAACATCCATGCAGTTTACATTCATGTTTGGATTCAGTCCAGCTGCAGACAAAACATAGGGAATAAGAAATGATCGCGTCAAAGCAAGACATGGTAATTGCACTGAGGTTGTTCATTACATTTCCTTCCTTCCAAATGTACTGTCACGATCTCAGGTGAAATTTGCTTCAGGTTGTACACTCCAGAAGTTTGTATCACAATTGGCAGCATGTGCTAGTATAATGTCAATACATGTCAACAATTTTGTCGGAGTGTACTACTTGGAGTGTTTGTTGAAATGTGGAAACACACATACTGGACTGAAATCATTTGTGTGCCTACAATTCTAATACATTTTCACTCCGATATTTCTAGTCCTCGTCCTAGACTCACAGAGAGGATAGGTGCTGTAGGCGTTGGGCGAAGATGGCGGCTCTTTGGTGTGCAGTGCATCGGTGAGGCCCTGAGCCTGATGTGGGCCTGTGAAGGGGTCCAGGGTTGATTTGCCGGAGCCAGGGCCTCCGGCGGGGCCACCGGGGGGATGCAGACCAGCAGATGAGGAGGAATGAGAGGGGAGTTGCTGCTGCTTCATCAGCAGCGCCTGGTAGAGCTGACGCTGGTGCTGCTGAATCTGCTGCTGCATGTTGGTGATTGTACGTGCAACCTGGCAGAAAGGACGAGTATGGTCACAACGGTGTATGGTAGAAAACGTCCAGAAAGGAGGACGAATGAGATTACACGGAAGAAATAATGAACATGAAGAAAGAAGGAGGAAGAAAATACAGCAGAGAGAGAAGCACTTTTTCCAAAAAGAAGAACAAGCTGGGGTGGTTAGCTCATGTTCAACAAGAAGTCGAATCCGATTCCCACAGTGTGATCTGAAGTAAGGAAGCCCGTGTTACGCCACTGATGTTGTCACGGTCGCATGTGAGACTCAGAAGCAGTTGTGAGAAACACAGCGTTTGGATCGACACTCACATGAGGTCACACTCATGAAATGAGCAGTGTGACACTTTTTGTGGGTGTTGCATCGCATTTGTTGACTCACTTGCTGCTCTTGTTGTCTAATGGGGCCGGAAACATTGCGTTGCGCCTGCATCATCTGCTGCTGGATCTGTAAACGCTGGTACGCCTGAATGAAGGGTAGTAAAACACAGAATTATTCAAAATACCTCGTTGTAATTGTATTGTAAACAACTACAACACATATTCTCTGAATATGTGTAAACTGCGATCAACCATGGTGGCAAAGAGGGACTTTGACTCACTATTTGGAGTTGCTGAAGTTGGTACAACAGGGTCATTTGTTGAGGGTTTATTGGTGAGGTTAAAAGTGCGGGGTTCAGACCAATGTTTTTTGCTGCAAACTGCAAGAGCTGTGCTTGGACCTAGAGGGAAGACAGAAAGTGATGATAACAGGTTAGTCATCGTCAGTAACAAGTCAACAGGGGGCAGCTCCAAGCAAGGAAACGGAGTCACTATTACCGACGAAAAGGAGACAGGAGAGGAAGAGAAGGGTCTGGCAGAGGTTTTGTTTGTTGTTTGTTTTGTTTTTTGGTGGTTTTCACAAGGTCCTCAGCAATAAAGTAGGTTTTAACCACTGTCACAAGTAACAGACCTCCTATTACTATTATTATGAAAATCTATCCACCTGAGGGGAGAGAAACTGAGGCACTTGAGCACGTAGACTTGGCTGGGAGGAGCTGAGAGGTGGCACTGGTGGCTGAGGAGGCTGCTGCTGCTGCTGCTGCTGCTGCATGGCCCGGGTTTGTGCAGCTCCACCGCTGCCAAACATTCCACTGGATATCTGGAAGTAAGGAGACAATCCATCTTCTTCAAATCCTCCTCATTTTAATGATTAAAGTCAGTCTGTGTGTGCATGTATGTCTCTGTGTGTGTGAAGGACAGCTGTCCTTTACACTCCAGTAAATACATTTAGGTTCCTAACTAATCTTTAATCCACGAATAGTTTTACTTGAACAGAAAAATAAATCCAACAGTGGAAAGACCTAGCTTGAGCCTTTGTTGCAGCAATGTTCAAAAGCATTTTTACAAAACATTTACCCTCAAGGTCTTCTCACTTCACTCGGTGCATCACAAGCAAATACCAAACTCCAAATGTGAGCAGTGAGGTGTTACTTCATGAAATGGTGTTATTTTTATTTCATATGGGCCAAAACAATTAGCCTGTAAAATGTGATGCCATTCCCATTTCCACTTTCATGTTGGCACAGAGCTCTTGTTATTCACAACTGAATAGCTTACATTTTTAAAGGGCTTTTGTTTGCGCTTCAAGGACACAGTGATTTTTTTTCTGGGCCATGGTCGCCCCTGGCAGTGATATTTGATAAAAAAAAATCTGGTTTCAAAGAGCACTTCAGGCAAGGTCGTTCAGCAACACAGACAAGGAGATATTGTGGAATGCTCATTATATCATGTTGATGAATCCTGCACATTCTATTTTAAATGAGAGTACATAAAAGTATTTGCATTAAGCATTAAGCATTGCATTAGCATTAAGTCCTGTCCATCAACGATAATGGAGCAGCGCTGCCTTCAACTGTGGCCCCCCATGGGAACGATAGACGTCGTTGGCAACTGGATTTGTAGTTTTCAAATACTCATATTGATGATGGTTTGTGGATGTTTTCACTTCCCCTTTAAAAATGCTGTGATACTATCCCTCACATATCACAAAGTTCTAGAAGGTAGAGGTCCAAGTTCATTGGACTGACTCAGAGACTGTTGTACCTGTCTGTTGTTCAAGTTTTGCATGGCCAGCCCCGAGTTGCCCTGTCCCAGACCCTGCCCAGGAAGGCTGCTGTTGGCCAGGGGCAGCTTCAGGCTTGGGGAAGGCAGAAACGGTGACGGTGGGGCATCATCTGATAGAACACCATCCTGGAGCACAGCAAGACGAACGCATGAGAAGGGAAAGAAATGCAACAGCTTTTATAGATGCATAACATGAATAGGCACAGTCAAGTAAAAGTAAAAACATAAAAGCAGATGTTTAATAAAAATACTGGCCAAGTTTTTGGTGTGCTCACCCCTGATTCCCTGAGTAAATGTAAATGTATTTGTTTATTTGGAAGTAGAAAATTCCAAAAACATTGTGCTCCTGAAAGAGCAAAGCTCTTATTGGGTGAAACTAGTTTTCAGGTGGAGGTCTAAACACTCAGCATTCTAGTTGACCTTCAAGCTTCTGACTGACATTGTAGAAAACCTAATGTCCGGTCAGGCACACAAGCGCTAACCTTGTCGAGAAAGCTGGTGCGGTCGGAGGAATCTTTGGACAGCATGGAGGGCCGACACATCAGTGGCTTGCTGAGGCCGTTGCTGTAGTCGGACATGCCCACACTGCGCTTATCCAAGTCTGTTTTCTTCTCCAACAGAGCAGCTTAAAGGAGAGACAGAACATGATATTTTACAACATAGACATGAAAAATACTTGCAATCAGTGCCTGCATGCAGTATCTACAGCCACTTGGTGGTGTGAATCTAATAGACAAAGACATGCAAATTTGTGACTGAGCTTACTCATGGCCTGGTCAAGGTTCATGTTGTTGCTCTTCAAAGCCTCCTCAGCAGGGTCTCGCTGTAATAAATGGACAACAATTACTCACATGCAGCAGCTTTGTTTGACTCCAGGCATCATAAAAAAAAATCTGCCTGGAAAATTATGCAACATTTATTGCTTCCATACCGGAAAACCCATGTCAGTGAGCTGCTTGATGAGACGATTCATGATCCAGGTTTCATCTGGCTTGTTGCCCATCTTCCCCTGACACCACAAGCAAGATATTTGGATTTCAGTTTGGTAACAATGTAGTACAGGTGGCTTTAAATGGAAATAATTCCTCGTATGTATCCTGACCTTGTTCAGACCCTTCTTGGGTCCATTGCCCCAGGAATTGCAAGAAGAGCTGCTCTCCTGGGAAGTGGGGCTGTTCCACATGTCCCCATCATCAGTGTCCCATTGGCCTGTAGACATACCCATCTCCTCCCCGCCACTTCCCCAGCTATCTTGCATAGGTTTGGGACCTGAGCATGAATTTACAGCCAAAAAAATGAACAGGTGAGAAACATTGTTTAAAAAAACGGTGCAGATGAACATGCAAGGCATTTCAGTGTATTAAGACTGTAGTTTTCAGTCTGACCACTTGGTGTCACTGTTTTCATTTGCCAGAGTACCATACGTTCTCTCCTACAAGTCTTTGTCATTTCCAGCATTTCCAGGTGTTGCCAGAGTAGAAGTGGCACGAATGACGCAGACTTTAGAAATCTTTGTTAAGGCCTGAATTGAACTGATTTATAACTACACATACAAATCTATGTGACCAACATACTGACAGGCTGAAGATGCCTCACATTAGTACTCGGCTTGTAAATACAACATAATCTGCGCAAGAAAAGAAGCTGCATGGAAGAATGTGATTGAATTTTTTAACAGTCTTGTAAACCAGTACCCATTACAAACAGCATCATGTACTATATTGTTGCTATGGTGGGTGTGTTTGTTTTGATTGACAAGCACACACCCTGAATATGCTACTACATATCTGTGTACTACATATTTGAACAACACTACAGTTTAACAATGCATCACTTCACGTTTTGTTCACATGTGAGTGCTACCTGGCTTGCACGGTGCTGAACCAGGCGGTCCATTGGCCCTGCCATATGGTCCAGAGGGCTCATGACCACCATCTCCCCATCCGCCTACTCCACCTGGGGGCTTACCCCAGGCAGAGGTGCCATTGTCCACAGCTGATGTTGGAGTTGCTGGCTCTCCCCAAGCCGGTTCTGACTTAGGCTGAACATTGGGAAGCTCTCCCCAACCTATAAATTGTGTAGGTGATATAAATGACATCATTAGGTCAGCAGTGCCTGGAGAACTTGCCGATTGTCTCGACTATTCACTAATAACACCTCATAAATGTTGAAGCTCAAGTCTGCATACAAGAACATTCCCTACATGTCCTGACAGTACAGTAACCACCTTGACGTTCCATCCGCCTGCATTTCCTTTTTAAACCCAAAGAACTGTAATGTCCAACTACTTTATTTTCACGAGGCACACAACTATTTTCGGCCCATGTGACACGCTGCACTGAGCTATCCCCCTTTGTGTATCTTGCTTCTCTGTAATTACATAAACATCAATAGAGATTCCAGATTTGCACTTGTACAAAAAAGAACAGGTTGTTAGTGTGGTAATGACCGTTCTAAGCACGAGTAGTGCAATAAACAGACATGGGGGGGCAATGTTTTCTTTCACAGTCAAAGGGGGCTTAAGTGTAGAAAAGTTAAGGCTCTGTCATGACAATATGCATGTCCTTTGTCTTCACATAGAGTTTGAAATAATTTGAACAGACAATAAGAACCTCAGTTTTATTTACGCATGCATAAATCTTCAGCTCTCAAGCTACACTAAATATGTACTGTTAAGAAATTATTTATGTAACGTCATAGTGATCCTCTTTCACACTTCATAGTCATTCCATGTGTTAGTGTGTGAAACAGGTCTATCTCTGGTTCATCATGTTCACAGAAAATGAAAGCTGTGAAACCTATGGCATGAAACAATCATCAGACAAATATGCAATCGCTTGCTGAGAATTGCTGAGTTTGGGATTAATGAACGATACTGATCAAATTCAAGTACACAAGTTTCAGTGTTACCTGGATTAGCCATTGGAGGTCTACCCTGGGGGCCCGCACCTGGGTGTGAAGCGCCGCTGTTGGGTGGTCCGTTGTTGTTTGCATGGTGATGGAGGTGAGTTGGGGGATGGCCATGGTGGGGGTGGTGGTGTATGTGGTGAGGGTGACTGTGATTGTTGTTGCCAGAGCTAACAGGGTGATTGCTGTTATTATTGTTGGGCATGATCATTCCAACATTCTTATTGGGAGGTAGGCCGCCGTTGCCTAGGTTACCATTTGGATTGTTGCGGTCCCACATGTTGACAGTCTTGTTGCAGGAAGTCGGATCACCCCAGGTGGATGTTCCATCATCGATCTCCATCTTCCTGCGGATAGAGGGAGGGGAGGGCTCTTCCCAGCCAGTGGAATCCATGCACTGGTCTTGTTTGCTTGCATTACTCCAGCCAGAAGGGTTTTGCTTCACAGAACCAGGACCACCCCAGGAACCAATGCTGCCACCTCCTCCACTGCCAGAACTGCTACTGCTGCTGCTTTCCTGCGGCTTGGAAGAGCTCCAGCCTCCCTGCACTGGGCCACTGGCACGTGAGGGCTCCCCCCAGCTGCTGCTAGTCACAGAAGAAGTAGGCTTACCCCAGCCTCCACCCCTATTTCCTCCTCTGGGGCTTTCCTTCCAACCACTACTTCCTCCCTCTCCTTCCCACATGCTGCTAGAGGACCCGTTATTCTTGACCTCTGCTTCTCCCCAATCCCTTGTGCTGGAACTATTAGAACCCCCATTACTGTTGCTCCAACCTTGAGAGCTATTGTGGCCCTCCCCCCAATTAGTAGACTGGCTTTTTGTTTGGCTGTTGTCCCAGCTCGGTGACTTTTCCTCAGATGCCCATGATGGCGTGCTCATAGTTTTAGTCCCACTGGTAGGCAAAGGATCTCCCCAGCCACTGCTGGTGCCATTTGGGGCCTTTAATGACTGTGGGCGTTCATCCCATCCAGATACAGACTGAACTGGCTGCGGGGAAGGGGCTCCCCAACCAGAGGGTGATGATTCTTCACTGTCACATTTTCCTCCCACCCCATGCCTTGGACTGTGGCTAATGTTAGGATTGATGGTACCTCCATTGGAGGATGAGGTGCCACTGCTGGAGCTGGAGCCCCCTATGGTGTCTGAGCTGCTGGTACTCTTCCCATCATCGGAGTTCACTTCTTCCATCTCCCATACGGTGTGCTGTCGAATCGGGGTTTGTCCCCAACCTGTGTTACTCAGCACCCTTGGGTCCAGGTCCTGTCTTGGTAAGAGAGGGCCAAAATCCATGCTGGAGGACCTATCTCTTTGGGATCGACTTCTGTTGCTGTCCCCACTTCCCTCACTTGCTGGAGCTGTTCCAGTCTGCTGGCCCCAGGAGCTGAGCTGCTGCTCTTGACCTGAACCAGAACTTCCTGCATCAATTGAGTCCCAGCCTTTCGATGTATCACCAACCGCAGGGGATTTTCCCCAATCACCCCACCCACCACTTCCACTACTACCACCACCACTTCCTTGGCGGCCCCAAGAAGAAACTCCTCCAGAAGGAGCTGAGTCCCAGCCTGAGTCCTTTGGGGAGTCAGCTGCCTTTGTTTCTCCACTACCCCATACTGAGCTGCCTGTTGTGTCCCCATTCAGCTGGGATGATTCAGTGGGTGACTGGCCTCCCCAGCCAGTTATCCCATGGATAGGACTCATAGGCTCCTGAGCTTGCTGTAGTTGCTTAGTGTGGTTTGGTCCATCGGTGTTAAGGTTAGCAGGTTCCATATTGAAGGTCAAGTTTGTCTTGGTTGTGGGGTGCTGGTGATCATTTTCATTAGCACCAATCATGCCAATCCAACCACCTCCACAACTATCCCCACCTCTCAAGCTCTCACTTCCCATGTTTCCATTTCCATTAATACCTGGTGGATGATTTGTGGAGGATACTCCATTAGTGCCAACTACACCACCACTTCTACCCCCCTCGTGGCCCAGAACAGGCCAGGCTGATGGGTTGGCATTAGGATTGAGGTTCAAGTTGAAATTGGCAGAGCTCCAGTTATTGGGTGGTCCTACACGACCACTATTCATTCCATCTTGTTTCGCATCTGAGACCCAGCTTCTATTACTGGCTAATGTGTTGGCTGATCCAGGTCCTGTCATCATGTTATTGCTAGATTTCAAAGAGGCGTAGTGGGCCTGCTGGCCTGTGGCACCTGTGGCCATACTCAGAAAACTACTACAACTGGTGGTATTGACAGCACTGGTGTCTGGGTTGGAATTATCTGAGCCCAAGGGGCATTCTGGTGTTGCAGGGTAGCTGGGGTCACAACTTTGGCTAATAGAAGGCCAAGCTTCCGTGTCACTTTCGTCAATAATCACTTTGTCCCAGCTGTTGGCATTGGAGGGGCTGTCAACTGGCAAAGAGGCTCCCCAATGACTGGACTCATACTGGGCAGCAGGGCCACTCTGCAGGGATATGTCTGTAAAAAGAGAGAAGAGAGGTTGAGACAGAGGAAGACAACACAGAGCCCCCTGTGTTGAGTGTTTGAGTGACTGAAGATACAGAAGTGTAAGGAATGAAGATGAGATGGAATAACATCAAACAGCTGAATGGGAAAGAACTAATATGGGAGGCAGAATAAAAGATGAACAACACCGATTAGGCTTAGACTGAGGCTCATCATGTAATACAGGACCTGTTAGCTACCTATACAAAGTGTATCTTCTTGATTGGTTGATGCGTTGAAGCGACTGCATTGGATGGATGGAAAGGAATTTCTTCCCTTTTCCCATCCTCCTTCCCCCGTTGGTGTGCTCTTCTCCTTCTATTTTTTCATGTTTTTGTCACTTTTCTTAGCTGCCTTCAACCCCTTCATCCCTATCTCTGTGCATGCTCCTTCTCTCCTCTGTCTCTTTCTGCATGTGCCCCCACATCTGTCCTGACCCTTCATGTTCTCCCCTTCTCATGCAATGAGAGCTACATGAGTCTCTCATGACTTTGTTGACTTGGGAAGCCCAAGTCATTTTTACCTGAAATGAAACAAAGACATCCATCACTCCCTACACTCCACCAGGCCTACTCCTTCACCACTGTACAATGAACAAAAAATTCTACTTCCAAGCCAAGGATCTGCAAATATGTGTATGTCTGCTAGATTTGTATAATTTTGGTTTACGTTTATATAATGTATGAAATACTACATGTAAATGTCCATTTGATTGTGTAGTCTCAAAACACTGAAACCATGAACCGCAATGTAAGTGAGTCTTGTCTCATACTCACAAGCTTTAAATAACAAATTAAGTAGTGCAAATCCTGAAAACACGAAATAAATCCAATCTTCTTTGAATTACATTTTACGATACACAATGATTTTCATTAGGAACCCATCCCATCAGAGGGGACCTAACAATAGACTAATTTGATGTCGTACAGGCAATCAATCAACCCAGGCAGTGAATCAATGATCTTATTAATGCAAGTGGGTGAGATCAGGGAAGTTATTGATCCAGAATGCAAACAATTACCACTAGCCCAGCCAGATGTCTTGCCATGGTCTAGAAACAATGAGCTATGCTGCTATGAATCCAAAGAGTAAGATTTTGGGAGGAGAAAGGAAAATTAAGGTTATTATGAAATCATTAATATTATTAAATTTGCAAATATAAGCTGTTTCGCTGTTCTGAGGTCAAATCATTAAAAAGCTGCATTTGAAGACCAAACGTCACTCACAGCTAAGCTGGCCCATTTCCAGGGCTATTCCAAACGTGCCAGAGTAATGCATCCTTCTTTGACTGAATTTACAGGGATCCACTGGGTATCTTCATGTAATGGGATGCTTGATGACAATCAACTGGAGCAGTCAAAACTGGCTGGCACTGGCTGCCGAAACAGCTGTTGATGCACAGCAGAAATTCTCGATAGACCACTCTTTAATTCCACAAGGCTCCGTGAAGGGGCCTTGCTTTGATGGTTGTGGGGAACTATTTGTTTAAATACAGTAAATACTCTCACTCAGTCAGTCACATTGTACAATGTACACACTGCATTATCATAAAGATGAAAAGTCATTTTGAATTAATATTAATTAAATCAAGAGAAAATCGTAGTAACCCTACTCACAAACCGCTGGTCGTTAGGTTGATTACTCTGCTGTAAGCTTTAATCAAATTATTGATGCAAAAAAAAACAGTTGATCAAACCAATAGAAACATTCTATTTCCTTATGGTATATAGACCCACTCTAAAACTGCTGGCAGATACGTGGTCTGAAGACAACAGGCATCATGCCACAAAGTGTGTGTGAACGGATCAGAGACTTGTCTCTTGTTCCCAGGGAGCTGTATCACACAGGGTCATCAAAATGGTGGTGGGCACACATACACACATTCTACAACAAAGTCTGCAGTCAGTCAGCAATCAAGACAGCATGTGAGCTCCCTCTAACTGAGTGTTTTTGGAAGAAATGGAAAAGTAGTACAGAGACAGGCCAGATGTGAACATTTAGTCTATCCGTGAATAAGATCGATCCTCTGACAATACACTGACGTTCAGAGTCAAGGTAAGGTCTAATTAGATGGTATTCAAATCAAAATATACCATGAAAGAAACGGTTGCACCGTAATATGTCTAATAAAAGCGCCACACAAACTGGAAACTACCTGATATACATGTACATGTTTCCCACAAAAACTAACAAGACAACAAAGAAACGGGAACCAAATATGCACAATAAACATTTTCTTTTACTGTCATCATGTAACCTAAATACGTTTGTAGATACTGCGAGCGTGTTGTGCATGCTTTGTTCGATATCTTGGAAAAGGTCACTGTTATTCCCTTTCTGTCTGGTCTCAGCTCTGTCAACACTCGCTGACAGCAAGCATGGAGCAGCGCCATTTTATCAGACCTGAATCACAGCCGAGAAGCTCAGAGGCTGCAGCCTCAGGTACAACTGTGTTCAGATGAACCGATTCAATTCTACGTGTGCGCTTTAACTCTTTTAGTCTCTTTGTCTCACCTGCACATTTCAAGTCAGCGAGAGTGAAAAATGCCGTACATTCGTTCATCAAAAATGTGGTAAACCTACTTTTTTCCCCCCCTCTCATATCAGAGACACAGGAAACAGTAATCTTCTCAGTAGTAAATGAACAAATCGTAAGATGAGCAAACCACAAAATAGTCTCAATGCAGTGCGTTACTGTACTGTCTGCGTATACTGCTATTGTGTGTACCGAAATATTCATAAATATGTACAAAAATCAGTGTGAATGTGTGAACTAATGCAAAACAGCCTCTTTTTCCTTTCACCTCAAAAGCCTCAATTGTTCCTCTTTGTTATTCCCTCTGCAGACATTCCAATCAAATGGTCTTACTGTTTCTTGGCAAAGCAGTGTTGCAGCACATGAAAATACAGAGAAACTGGGGAGATTTTTTTCCATCCACCGTTTGGGATATGACAGAATAGCAGTGCTGCATTGATTGTGGCTGCAGTTCGTAGGACAGTCTCTGATCACACTTTATGAATGAAGAGGGTCAAGATTAAAAAACACTAAACAAAAGGGCTCTGTATGGCTTCCCCTGCTTCCAACAGAGAACAATCCTGCCTCCTTGTGTGCCTGTCTCTGCTAACAAGCTGGTCATGTATGATCACAAAAAAATACAGTAAAACGTTGCTAAAACGTGATATTAAAGAGACGAACACAACAAAGCTAGTTGAGTTCAACTGTCTAAAGTTAAAGCAGAAATAAACAATGGAGGAGCACTGATAATAAGACTAGCTGCCTTCATTAAAATGGGCAGGTAGCCAAGAATTAGATGCCCCCCCTCTCCTTTGAAGGCAGAACGACAGGGTGACAGGAAAAGGGTGGGGGGTGGAAGGGAAAGATGTTGGAAAGTCTGGGGGAGGGGTTGCCACTTGCAGTGGTAAAGGAAATGGAGATTGTGAATGAGAAAGTGTGAGGCAGGGAGAGAAGATGAATCAATCAAGAGATTCCGTAGTTTGTGTGTGAGGCACAACCGAGCCCACTCTGAGCCAACTGAGGGGTGACATAAAGCACAAACAGAGCAGAAGGGACATTTAGTAGTCCTTTGTAGCCAAATAGACCCTCTCTATTCTCTTTGAGGGGAGCTTTATAACCCACTCGCTTCAAAGAAGGCGAACACTTGTTTTTCCGGAAGCAGGGAGAAAACGAAAGACTGAGGGAAGGGTCACAGGAGGGTTTGAAACTCATTCTTCATGTCTGTTTACCTCTGCTGAGAGAGGAAAGAATATGGAGCGTTGTGGTGGCTTCTGCGGTTTCCCTGGCAGAGGCTGGATTAATGAAGCCACTGGGGGGTTGTCTAACTAACCGTGTGTGTGTGTGTGTGTGTGTGTGTGTGTGTGCTTGAAAACATAGGGCAATAGAACAATATACCTCCCTTACTTAACAGGGCCAAATAGTGTGGTGATGATTGAGCTCAACCAAATACTGGTACTTCCATGTATTTCTTGATATGTCTGGTATCTGGTCAGTTTTACAGTGTGCATCAAACAGAACCATTTCAGCTGCAAAAGAAAAGGAAAGGAAGCAGC
>CAAKHB010007682.1:40667-53587 GCA_901007665.1 Aeoliscus strigatus
ATGTCTGGATTTGGGCACTCTTTGCAATCAAACGTGTGGTGTGAAAGGAAAGGAAAGCAGCCAAAGATGGAGGAATATCTGCACACACACACACACACACACACACACACACACACACACACACACACACACACACACACACACACACACACACACACACACACACACACACAGCTTTACATCCGACCCAACGTTAAACCTAATTATATCCATCAACCAGGTACTCTAATTACATGCTCACACGGATATTTATACTCGTAATGTATCTGGTGTTTTGTGAAAATACAGCGAGTACAGTACACAGCAAGAAAATGTCTTTTTTGTGTTTTAATATAACACCAAGGGCATGTGAGGACACCATTCTTTCAGCCTCACTCTCCCTGTATCTCAGCTGATCTCCCTGTGCCTCTTTTGTTTCACGCCCCCTTTCCTTCCTTCCTTCCCCCATCCACTCGTCACACCACACTCCGCGTGCTGTCGAGGTGCCCTCATGCTTCACTGCCTGGTGCTGCAGGCACACTGGACGTCAGTCCGCATTTCAATCCGCTGTACTTGCTCTGCTGTGTGTGTGTGTTTGAGACAAATGGCATAATTGTGCATGCATGTACAAACTGTGTGTCCATCTGTGTACAAGAACACTAACCACTTTGTGTGCAATGCATGAATAATGTGGGTGTAAATGCGTAAATAGGTCAGGATGTGTTAATCTGTGATTATTGCATATCAGTGGTTGGCATTTAGTTTTGGGGAATGTGCTGGCTCAGAGCATGCACTTCACTTGATCATGACACTCACCTTTGATTTTCGGGTCAGCAGCCTATGAGGGAGAAAAGACAGAGAGAGAGAGAGAGGGAGATGTTTGAATCAAATACAGCAAAAACTGGAGTCTATTTAGTTGAATCTGTTTAACAGCTGTAGTAATTGAACAGACCTGCTCAATACATTGAGACACAAATGAACCAAAGCTATGTGTTCAATATGTAATCACACCTCTTCTCCCCGTGTGCATTTCATCATCACCTGCTTCTGCACAAAGTCCTTCTTGGTCTTTTCTTCTTGCCTTTTCTTTTTCTTTTCTTCCATCAAACGGTTCTCTTCCCTCTGTCGCTAGCTTCTCACAGCTGTTCAACAAGAAAGGCAAAGACTGATGAGTGAAACATGAGGGAGCACTGTGAGGTTCCAGTTAGTCAGAGACAAAAAATCCAGTTAATCAACTATTTATATTATAGCTGAACAAGAAAGGGTCTCTACAGCAGCAGGCAACACCTTCTGATACCCTTCTAATATCGCTCTCTTGCATACTGTTGTTATTATTATTTCTACTTCCTTCATTGTGTTTGAGACCACTGGCTTTGCATGCACACCACCAACAAACAGGTAAATGTATGACGGCAACAAAACATGTAAAAGAAGATGAAGAAAAGCCTCCCACTGTACTGCCCACAGCAAAAAGGAGCCGTACAACAGCACAGCTGCTCTGTTACACCAAAGAATAAATACAACTTTGCTGAATACTGAGGTTGACAGCCCTTAATATATATCTGCTGTGGAAACATCATGCCTGCTCGCCGTTGTGTTGTGTTTCCAAAAATGTGTTTTCCTTCCGTCATTCTGTCATAAAACATCAGCATCCTGAGCGCCACGTGATCTTTATCAATCAGTCAGTCTCTCCACACTCTCAAACACTAGCCTTTCACAAATTACCAGCAAGCCAGCCAAAACCAAAAGAAGTGAATGAAAAGGGATGTGGCTGAGCCATACTGATAGTATGTACGCAAGAAAAGTAGAGCAAGAAATACAATAAAAACCACACAAAAACTATGCATGAGATGAGAGCTTCCAGCACGCTTGATTAGAATATATCATTGGTCACAAAAGAAACAAATGTCTGTGCAAGAATATGAATTCATCTTTAAATTCACTCTGTATTGTCATTCTGGATAAATTAACCATACTGTCTATGTGCCACAAGAGGGAAATGAAAAGGTTGTCCATGTTATTTAGTGATGGATGCCGCATAGCAGGAAAACAGGGGACAGCTTTCCTATGAGCTGACAAAGTAAAAGCTTAAGTTAACGACCCTCCTGACCTCATATATCCGTACCTGTCTCTCTCTCTCTCCTCCATAATGCTGACACCAGCAGATGCTCAGCATTGCCGCTGTAGTGTTTGCCTTCTAGTTTCAGCTTTTCCAATGCTGGCAGCATGACACTGCAATCAGGCAAAATGTTTCTGGTTTGGACGTTATTGAGCTCCGAGGTCACTAGCTGTCATTAAATTACCATTTGGTTTGAAGCGACAGCCTAACATTACCAATTTGACTAGATATTGTCTCTTAAAAAAATACATTAAAACACGAATAATAACAACAGAAGAGAAGAAGACTACTTTGAGAGATGCTTGTTTCCCAACCAACGCAAACCTGTTTTACTTCCATTTTGCATCTGGCAAGCTAGTTAAGTTAGTAACCAAATGAAAATCTTTTTTCTACATTCAAAGACATAAAATAAATACACATACACCTGTCTACACATAAATAATACAAGTGACATTGAACTGAGTTGGTGGAGGCTGTGTTCACCTTGGTTAGTAATGGCTGACAGCTACATTCCTGCTACACTCCACTGCAGTCTCAGACATTTTAAACATTCAAAATGAAGCAAGAAATGATCGGTCTCAGTATTTAGAAATATGTCAAGAAAGGCAGGTATACACAGGCAAAGACTCACAACAAAGACACACAAACGCACAGGCACGTGGATGTACGTATATGTAAAGGCCGGAGGCAGTTTGTCTGATACCTGCCTTTTTCTGTTAGGGATGCGGAGGTGGGAGAGGAATAGAGAGGGGAGGGCGGAGAGAAGGGGAAAACCAGGAGGAGGATGAAAGCAGATACAGAGCAACACCAATTAAGAATGACAGCCGCCGGAGAAGCAGACAGGGTGCAGAGAAGGAGAAGAAGAAGAGGAAGGAGAAGAAGAAGAGGAAGAGAGAAAAGGCTGGCAGAGGGAGAAAAAAAATCCATACTCCAGAAAAGGAGGAGTTGGAAAAAACTGAACTAAGCATGACTGAGTCTGAGCAGACGAGGAGAGAGGGATGAGGAGGAGGGATGGAAGAGAGGCTCTAAAACATCCATCCACCTTGATGGCTGGTATTTAAAAGCAGCGGAGTGGAGAGCTTAGGGTGGAAAAGCATGCATGGGTGATCGAAAGCTCTAGAAGGAAAACACACAGCTCCACATGTTCTGAACTGAACTGAACTGTCCGACCCACCATACACCCATCACGAAGGAGGGGAGTACCAGGGGGGAAGAGGCAAAGCAGCAGCAGAATAATAATATGGTCAGGTCATGGCCACTGAGGGTGGTAAATCTACTCTCCACCACCATTAACCATTTAGCAAGACACCCACTCCTGTGGTATTAAGACGCCAAAGGGCTCTCCACAGCACTATTACCTGGAACATTATCACAGGCAGCCTTTACCTGGGGAATCATTCCGTAAGACACATTACTGCTGCAGACTTTGACAACTCTCAACATATGTGTGAGGGTGAGCATTTACTCAACCGTACTGTGTCGGGAAAACAAGCCTGTAAATTCCACAGCTGATAAGCAGTAATAATGTTGTTGGTGGGCTGTTGCTGTCTCTGCTGTCTCAGTGGCCTCTTGGTTTGCGAGTATCCCGTGCATACCATCTCTGCTCTCAGCAGGTGGAAAGAGCAGCTTGTGAAAATATACAAGCTCCCTTTATTGCTACTAGTCTGGACTTGATCAATGAAGTGTGGCAGGAATATCCTTGGCTGGTGGAATCTGTAGGTGAGGAGCTGACAGAGGGTGTACGGGTGGGTGGAGAGTCATGCTGAAAGGGGAATCCAAATGAAAGAGGAAGTCAAAAGATTCAAATTATGAGAAAGTCGGAGTGGTGCTATAAATAACAGCTTTGTGGACTGCCTCTAGAAAATTAGCTCCCAGTGTCTTGGCTCCTTCCTCTGCCAAGTCGATATGAAACTTTAACACGGTGGCAGCTCATTAAAAAGGAAAACAGCACAATGCACAAGACCAAACAGGCCTGCTCCCTGCCAGCAATACAGCTAAAGCTTATTGAATTTAGGAAGCTGTCAAGCCGACTGTGTTTGCTTTGTGTTTGTGTCAATATGTGAATGGTCACATTTTGCATATTGTGAAAATCTGTATTTATCTGCGTGCCCATCCAGTGGCTTGGAGGCCTGGAGGCCTGAATAATCAGTAGATTAGCATTGAAATAATGACAGTATCTCTCCGAATTGAACACGTTCACATTTGTCCACATCTTTTAGTAAAACTGGGCCTGTATGTACAATTAAAAAAGGAGAGCCTGTGTTTGCTTCTTGGGGCTATGGCCGAAGATGTACCGCTGGGTATCACAATGTTATACAGCTGTTCTTCATTATTCCGTATGAATACCAAGTGTCTCTTACTGTAAAAACATTTGAAAGAATCCCACATGTACTAATATATAAGAAAAAATGGGAATCACAACATTCACTGCCATATGAACACAGTGATCTGGTACACTGTACGAAAAAAAGTCATAATATAAATAAGCCATATTCAGTTATATTGTCAACATCTAAACAAACTAAAGTAAGATCAGAACAGGCTGTACAGTATGCTAAGACACTAAGACTAAGAACCAGCAGAGCTCTCCACAAGGTTACTTTGACACATCATGGTTGTCAACAGTTCTAACAACAGCAAAAAAAAAACAGAATCATGTTGTTAACACTTTTGGGAACAACACTCACTCTTGTGCTCGACAGAAAGAAAGAAAACGTCAAGAAAAGGCGCAAACCTGTGACAACTCTGCAATTGCAATGAAGGCAATGTAGAAATCCCAGCATCTCAGCTCAACTGAGTTGCACCTCAAAAGTCACAAACCTCCTGCAGGCTCCATTAAATGCATTCAATTAAGGCAATAAAATCACACAGTGTAAATGTTTCAGACTTACTAGCCTTAACTCCGGCCCGGTGCAAGACCAAGCATATTAGGGCTATTTACACAGCCTTAACTAAGAGCTTTGGAAGTGCCGTAGGGCCTAAGTCCTTTTACATAATAAGTTAGGCTGTCTAATGTTAGTTTGGACCTGAGAAAGGGAACATTTAAATTGGATGTCTGACATATTCTCTGTCAGCTTCCATGTGATGCCCCACTCTACTCCATGTCTCTCCAATTAGCCAACATGGAGCAGAAGGAGGAAGAGAGGCCCCAAATAAACCTCAGCACATAGAACATTCCCCTGGACCTGTGCCAAGACTCACAGGCAGCAGCTTGCTGGGTTTCAGCTTCCCTTCCCCCATCCTACTGCTTCAATACTGACCTGGCTTACCCCTGTTGGGCCCCCTAAGCCCCTGCCCCCTCCATTGGCACACACATCGGACAAGCAGGACAAGCAGGACAAGCAGGAGGGGTTAAACAGACTCCAAACACATCATTTGTTTTAACTCTCACATACGTCTCTCCTACAGAAGCCCAGTGTGCGACACAAGTTAAGCCCATGTTTGTCTTTGTATTCAGGGGAGTGAAAATGTAACAACGCTTCTCATTCATCTGGCTCTGCAATCAGGACGTAAGGAGTTTCTCTTACACGCCAACAGTGTGCCACCAGTGTAGTTTGCTAACGTCAACACAAGCAAACCACGTTAACTGACTTGACATCAATGTCAAATTGTCCTGTCATGTCTCAGGAAAACTTGGCTCAGAGTGGAGAAAACTCTGACATGAAAAGCATGTAAAACATTCACTGAAAACTCCCAAATGAATGACAGATTGATTATGTTTCACTCTAAGTTGATGCCACTTTTTTCTGGCTGTTACAGTTACTCCAACACACAAGCGGTCAAGAGATTTAATGAGTCCTTATTTAAGAAAATGCAGTGTTTTGCTCTTATTCTCTCTCCCACAAATGAAAATCCATTGTTGGAATAAAGACAGTATGATGGCTTTTGGCAGCCGCCAGCTGATTCCACTGCAAAATGCCCCCGACTGGAGTGGCCCCCCGCAGTGGTGTTAAGCATGTTATCTACTCGGATTGTGCCAGTTGTTAAAGGCCTCACAATCACAGTCTCAGTAACCACGACAGTCGCGTCTGGGCTAAGGTCAATGACGTGGAACAGAGATAGACAACACGAGCCACGCTTTAGAGATTTAACAGGTAAAAAACAAAAGTGACTGAAAGAGTCTTTTCTTTAATTTTCAAACTACAATACAGAACAAAACACAGACACCAGGAACCCAAAGCAATTACATCAGGCACTGTAGTGGAAACCAGGCTAATGATAGCAACCTGAGGAACAGACTCACCCCTTTAAGGTTCAAGCAAGGGGAAGCACACCTTGGGTTTCCTTTTTAACAAATGATCCTTTGGTCATGCAGGATGGAGTTACAAACAGGGTTTGTCCTACAGGCTGTGGTACACTCAATACTATGTCTGCAACCCAACAGCCTGGCTAGATCCAGAGCCCACATGGAATATGGGTTTCCTGCCAGTGTGCTGCCAAAACAGCAAAAATATAATTCAGTGAGACCGAAATAATTTGTTTCAATGTTTCAACGTACATTAACAGCAATATTTGCGTGCAGACAACCTTTTGGCATACACTGATAAACCATCCACGTTCCCCTTGTGGATAATACACAAAAGTCAATGGAACCCCAAATTAGAGCTAAGCTTTTATAGTACTCCCTGGAGAGTGAAAACACGCTGCTAGAGGAGAAACATGGCCGACATCTAGCTGCAACATTACACATCTTGTCTTTGAAGTAGGAATAAGTGTCCAACAAATACACACACCCCCGTTTACTGTGGTACCCACCAGATGAGTCGCCTGCAGAGGCTGTGAGGGTATCTGTGGTGTCTGAAAAGATGGTAAAGTAACAAACTGTGGAAGTGGACAGTCCGCAGTATGTATGACATGCCACAGTGTCCAAATTAACACTCTTTCACTAAGCCAGGAAAGAGGAAGAATTTACCTAGCAGGGAGTCTGCATATGGGATGGACTGAAAATCCTGACTTAAAGGGACTTGAAGCAACGAGCAAGCAGGCTCCCTCTTCTTAACTGGTTTCATGTATTCCTCCTTCTCCTATTAAGTACATCTTTTCCCTTTAGTGCAAACTGGCTTATGTATAGGAGGGAGGACCCCTGACTCTTTGATAAACAGAGCTGTTTGTGTGTCTGTGAGTCAGCGGGAGGCACCTCATGACCTGAAAAACAGCAGCAGGGCATTAACCTAGGCCCTTGAGCCCAACAAAAGTGGCCATACGTGCATTCACTTGCTGATCCACATACAAACACGCAGGATCTGTGGCAACAAGAACGCATTCCAAAACATAGCACAGCAGTATTATGAGCAATGAAGGCATGTGCACTACACATGCAAACAATGCCCTCACACACAGACACACAGACACACAGACACACAGACATGTGTGCTGCTGCTCTCACGCAGTTTTCATTTCATCACCTTGCTGGTGTGTGACGGTAGAGATAAGACAGTGGTGACAGCGATGACAGAGGGGGGGAAGGAAAAGGGGTTTGAAATTGGACGGGAAATTATGTACTTCAATTAAGACACGCAGAAGAGATATTAAAAGCTGTACTCCAGTGCCTGGGGACAGGATGCAGGAAAGGAGGGACGCAATGGAAGGCGACAGTTCAATCAGACTCTCCCCGCTTTCTCACCGAACCAGGGGGTGGAGGGAAGGAGGCAGAGGCGGCTTTATTTAATAAAGTACTTGGAATTAATGTAGTGGAATGTACAGTAGTGTGCTCATAGTGTGCTCGACACACAATATCATGCAGTTTCATAGGTTAAAGAGTGTAAACTATATATTCAAATTTTTTTTACATTAATCATTGGTGCTGCATTGTGATAGCACAATTCACATTTTATACAGTTAAGACATGAAAAAGACCAAACTACAGCAATCCCTGCTTGATCACAGAATAACTGTGAGAAACAGCAATTCTCTGCACAAGCGGAATCATTCCACACTCACATGTGCAGATTGTCTTCCAGTCCTGCTTCACCAATCGTGAAAGAGCTATGATATAACACTAAAGTTCCCAACAGATCATTGCCAGTCCCTTCAACACACTCACCACCAGGTTCAATGGCAACATACCAGAAAATATAAAAACTGACATTACTGTGTATTACTCCCCTCTGACGTTTACATTAGTATCTTCTGGGGATTCCCACTGAGGAAAACCATGTTGGTATAGATGACAGTCTAGTCATGCTTGTGAAGAAATATCTCAGATGATTAGACAGACATCACTAGATGAGCACAGATGCCAGAGGATGTTTTGATGGCGTTGAGATGTATTAATAGAAGCTAACTTCGCTTCACTTTTTCTCCGTCAGTGTTGCCGTGTATTTCAAACGTACCTTGCGTTAACAGGAGCTTTGGCCGCCGTCAGTGGAGAGTCGGTACATGGCAGGCAGGAAAAAAAATCAAAATCAAAGCTTTCTTCTCCGGTGTCCTTTCCAAAGTTTACCCGTAAGGAGATGGAGCAGAGATTCAGCCGGTGACTGCGGCTGCAGCAGCAGCAGCAGCTTGGTGACGGATACCGAGGTAAACAACGGCCAGATATCAGCCGCAGACACACACAGAGGGAACGGCAGCGCTCGGTTTCAAAGAAAACATCGGAGGACAAGAAAATGCAGAAAATTAAACCCGCCAAAATAGTTTTTAAAAAAAACGTCACGAGAGTCAGAGGCAGGGAGGAAACATAAAGCACAACAAAAATGAATAACTGTACCTTCGGAAGCAGGCAAATAATGTTCGGTAACGGTAGCTGGTTGACGTAGGTAAGTTCGTCGTGGACCGGGGACGAGGTTTTGTAAACCAGACGAAAGAGGTGTTTTTTCCGCCCCAAATCGCCGATTTCTCCGTTCTCGCGTAAGCCGACGGCAGTCAGCCAGCCAACTTGTTTTAAAGTGCAAAAGAAACGGTCTCGTCTAAGTGGCCAGCTGGACGACGAGCGACGGGCCGGCTGCCGCGAATGCAACGTGAGAAGCGACTCCGGGAACATACATTCTGAGCGGGTCCGGTTAGCGGAGCGGACAGTCGGGAGGCGTTCACGCAGCTCTCGGTGACAGTGGTCGAGCAGCCATTTTGTTCAAACTAACAACACTGCAGCAGTCTCCTCTCCGCCTCCAGGGAGCAGGCAGACCAGGAAGCGGCCCCGGATACGTCACTCCCGACCAACCAAACGCCAGACGCGAACTCCTCCCGTCGTCCTCCGGTCCGCCCCAGTCGGCGCTCCAGCCGCCACCGACTCCGAGGACTGACAGACAGACGTTCAAAGAAGTAAGCAGCTCCTTCATGCGGCCATGGAGAAGACAAATCAAAGGGGCAAGACATGCAGCTGTTTTCTAGTGTTCTCAGTACCACTAGTCTATGGTCGGAGGTTTCATCCGGGCCCGGTTCTAGATGGCTTTAATAATGAGAGGTCTGCGAGCGTCTTCAATGGAGTGATTGATGTAATTAATGCCTTCTGTTGTAGCCTAATTTAGCAATTAGGAATGGGTTATGTGCTGGTATTTTTATTTAGTGTTTTCATAAAAGCCTTATTTCTACATATTTTGTGTCATTACAAAAAATGACAGTTACTCACGAATGGAACCTTTACATGAACAACTTAACAGAGCAACGTGTTAACGTCATTGCACTTGCCTGGTCTGAACCAGTACAGTCCCTGACGTCAGAGCGTCTGTCCTGTCCTTCCATATGAAGGTTTGGTCCTGGTCTGTCCAAATTGGCTCTTGTTCTCCTCAAAGAATCGGGTCATTCACCAGTCTTTGCTACTTATTTTTAAGTCAAGCTGGTTTGGTGAGGCAGGCAGGGTGGTACCTTTAAAAATATAGTTGCATGTGTTCTGCTGATCAGTGCAACACAGAGAGAACAATAACTCAACTTTCTACCCCTGAAATTGGTGGATTGTTTTGGTGTCATTCAGCGTTTGTTTTCCAGTTCCATAACATTTTGATTATGTTTCATTATCACACTTATTTCTACTTAACATTAGCAGCTGGTTGGAGAACCGCAGTGGTGGGTTGAGAAGATAAAATGAGTTGAGCTATTTGCGAGCCAAGATAATGTCACTGTCAAGTTTATAATGAGACCACATGAAGCCTGGTCAAATAGTAATACCTTGGTGTATGTGTATACTGTACATGTGAAACGTATATATTGTACATCTTTTTGCACATGGTCCCATCTTGAAGCTCATATGCAGTACTGTATCGAAGTGAACGTAACTTTCAACATCATGCTTCTTGTGACAAGTTGTTGAAAAAGTTGGAAATGATGAATTTGTTTGGCCGATTCAACTGCTTCTATAAGTGCTAACACCAAGTCACTCTACCCAAAATGACCTTTTCCACGAATCTGCTGATCACATGATGTCCAGAATCGCAGGGCGATAATTTTGAGCTATTCACAAAATGATGGATGAGGTCGCCCTTCTGCCCCTTAAATCGCTTCTGCAGCCGTTCCAGAGAAAGTAAATGTGGCCCCCTGTCCATTCTCTGCACTCCTTTCTCATGGAAATGAACGCTCCATGCACAGACAAATACACACAGACACACACACTCTGTGCAGTGGGAGCAGGTCAAGGCTGCAGTCGACAAAGGGGAAGGCTGACCAGTGAGAACCCGTTCAGCAAAGCTCAGGACTCCTATACGACAGTGGGAGAGACTGCTAATGAGAAAGCCAGGGGCCCTGGCCAAAAGGGTTTTTTTCTCCTTTTCAAGGCAAGATGCCCAAAGCTATTAAAACAGCAAGTTTGACTGAATGGAGGAAGCAGATGTTCAGTTCCTCGGGGTTAAGGAGGGTGAGAGAGAAGGGGAATGTCTTCAGAAAAACGCCTTGAGGGATATGGAGTTGACTGTGAACCCCAAACGATGAAGCAGTACGCAGGAATCTGCTGCTTTCTCATAGCTCCTCAATCATTAGTAACATTTAAAGTTGCTTGAAGCATCCGTTCAATGATTTATTGCATTGCCATTTAAACTCAAGCAGCCTTACTGTGTGTACACAGGACAACTTACTGTGTGTGTGTGTAATGGATGTGAGTATGTGCAAGGGAAACATGCACATACTGTATATATCCATGTGCGTGTATAGAAATGTGAGTTTGCTCATCTTTCTTTGTGCACATCCCCTTTGTACCTCATCACAGCTTTTCTTTTACTTGTCTCTGAGATGTTTCTTTGACTCCACCAATTTCCTTAATTGCTTTCACATTTAAGCAGACTGCTGACAGCAGCAAGCAGATGGGAAAGGTTCGCCTGGCATTCTGATAAGAAATATACCACACATAGTCTGCAGCGCTGCAGCGAAGGCAATCAGTCACTCCTTCCCCTCTCCGACAATATATTTCTCTTCCCCCTGCTTTTGCCATTCTTTCTTCCTTCTTTCTAGCTTTCATCGTGCTCTTTTGCCTTTTGTTTTAATTCCAGCTTAATCATATGCGTTACGCATAAGGTTTTCATTTCAAGCCACCAGAGCCCTCCAGACACATGTGTACAAATTTACACAAGAATGCATGTGTGCTTACACCAAGGAGTCACACACACACGCACTTGGATCAGAGATACACATATGCACACTCCGGCTATGTCTTATGTGGATACATGCATATTTAATGCACATGCTCGATGGCTACGTTTTATCATTTAAACATATTTCCCGTGAGAGAAAGTATCTCTTTCCGCCATTAATAATCACGCACATTCATAAAAGTCAGACACATCACCAGACATGCAACACAAAAGAGTCCCAACAGCTGACATTTTTGCTTGAGTAGTAGGATATATTCCACTGTGTATGACGGACTGTGTATGTTTATAGGATCACCTGGTATTTAGAGAATATTCAGAATATGATGTGAACATTTAATCTGGCTGAATTAAACAACCATGATGTGAAGAAGAAGTCACAAGCAGCACTGAGTTCAGAAGCAGCATTTCACAGACACTGTTTTCCGGAAGAAGACATTTTGTTTTTTTGTGTGATTTGGAATGAATGATGAGGCATCCGTATTTCAGTATTGATCACGAATACACAATCCTCCTCCACATTCCGCACTTAATGCTTGTAAGTAATCAAAATGCAGACAGCGCAGAGCTGCCGAGGCTGCTTGGCTGAAAGTGACATTTCCAGAGGCATGACTTGACATATGCAAGAGCAAGTTATGATGGTAATTGAGACAGAGGAAGGGACCAAATGAAACCAAACTTTACATGAGAGTACAACTTCACAATCCGTAGCGATGTGGTTGAGCTGAGACATTCAGGTTCTCAGCCTCTAAATTAATAAGAACTATAGTACTAAATAGGAGTGCAAATGGTGAAATGGTGCTTATTGTTCATCTCTGATGTCTGCAGCACCGCAAAAAGATAGGACACACGGTGGCTGATGGCATGGTCGTCCACAAGAAGAGGAGAGATCCTTTTCATTAACATTCATTAAGAATAAACAGTGAATAGCATTGAACAGCGAGGGTCCAGCTTATAAAAGCCATTAGGTGGAGAAATGTGCACTTAATGCTGCAGACACACATGCACACAGAAATGTAGTTATTGTTACATATGTTGATCATAAAAGTACATAAGTACCTTCATTAATACCCTGCACACATATGCAGTGCAGACCATAGCAGCAATGTTTCTATTTCATAACACGTCTCTACTATGGGGCAGCATCGTAATAACAGCAAAGCTCCAGTGAGGTATGTGCGGTGGCATGAGTGCACAACGACTGTGTGTATTTGCCTGTGTCCATATGTGTGTGCTCTATGGGTGGAGGGAGGGAGACACGAGTGGAGCGTTGCAGAGCAGTAGGACAGTGATTCTGAGCTGTGGTAATTTCC
>CAAKHB010007682.1:56986-69599 GCA_901007665.1 Aeoliscus strigatus
CACAGGCATGATGAATCTTTCATGTGAGGGAGCTGTATAATCCCTGAGGCGTGCTCCCCACACACACCCGCCTCCATCACCTTGCATGGCGGAAGAGGAAGAAAAAGAAAAGGACGGAGACAGAAAGATAGATGGAGAGAAGGTGATATGCAAAGTGGAGGAAGAGGTAGACAAGGGGAAAGAAAAAGACGTGGGCGCAGTAAATGAAAAACTAAATGCGTGAAGGTGTGACCTGACCTAACTACATAGCTTCTAGGATGAGACGTGAGGGGAGAAGATCAGAGCAGAGGGTTTGCTCTCAATCCTCTTGGCTACAGGAAACTCAATTACCATCTCCACAAGTCATCAGTAGTATGTTGGGAACAACTCCAAACATTTTGTCCACCAAACACTCCCCTGGTATTGTTTCAGGGAAACAAGGTCGTCTCCAGTGGTCTATTTAAACTGCAAAGTCATTCAGGCAGGTGATGGTGTTTGACCATCTGTTTAAATCGAATTGTGCCGTTCATTGTATATGACCTTGTGTGCAAATATAGAATCTTCTAACATCCACGTATTTTACAAATATTCAATTTCAATAACCAAAAAAATAACAGAAATGTGAGAGGTCGTACAAGCTGCTGATTCTGAACCGGGCCAATGGTGATGAAAATCACACTAAGTCATTGTGTACTTACATTGATCCATGATTAGCATCACAGTCATTTCATTTTCATGATGAACACAACTCAGATATTTAAGCCAGTGTGAGTGTGTTTGCTGTGTTGTTTACAGTTTCATCACGTGACAAACATCAATCCAGCTTTGTAATAGTATTGAGTGAATGTGCGGGAAAGCAAACGAAAACAATGAGCTGCTCAGTGAATGAGGGCAGCTTTACATTTCAACAGAGGCTTCTCTTTCAACGACTGACTTGTGTTTGCAAATAAAAGGGTGTGCAGTTAATGTTCGACGAAATCACTTAAACAAAGGATGTTGATTGACTATGAGATGATTTCTTCCTTTTGTAATATCTCCTCTTATCTCTACACTTACAGAGGATTAATGAGCAGATATCTCTGCATGGCTTTTCATCTTTCATCCCTGGACATGTCCAGATAACTCCTTCATAATTGAGCCTCCACTGCAGTCGATTAGCTCCAGACTAGCTTTCCTCGCTGCTCGTCTACCTGAATAGCAGTTTGTCCAGGTTGCTAATGGACTGACAATGGAGGACATGCAGGGGTACCCGTAGGGCCGTTGCTTTAATTACCAAACAACTGTCAGTACAACAACAGAGGAAGCCTTCTCACCAGCCAGATGAGCTTGTTAGGCCCCCCGACCATTGCACCCTGGGCCTCTGATTTATTTTGACACTGATTAACAAGGCTGTCCAACAGGAGGAAATAAATGCAAGGTTGTGTACAGACACATGCATGAAAGTATGACTCTGTCTGTGGAAGTGTCTGGAATAATTTGGTCAGTACGGCTGCATACTGCGTATGGGAGCAAACGTGTTGTTAGCATTTTCAGTGTCTGTGGTGCAAAAACAAAAAACATCCCAGAAAAAAACGGTGCCTATGCATGAACATCTGCATTCATTAACAAGCATTACACCTGACTTCTGCTTCTGTGTCAAATTGACGGTGTACCTCGTAATAACAGTAATGCATTAGACAATCAAAGACCCTTTACATTGGATCTATTATTAAATCACTACACAGCCACAGCTGCCCTGGGGCAGACTGACAGAAACCCCCTGAGCTAATGGCTAGCTATTCTGGGATTCCACCTGTTCCTGGACCTGATGGACAGTGGATGGGCTTCCTCATCCACATTCTTCCTGCCATAGAACAAACCTGAACTGTTCAACTTTTAGAAGCTTTAGAAGCTCAAACCTATTTGATAAGGACAACCACCTTAATCAGCCATAATTCCTTCATTCAGCCATTCTACGTCTACGTACGGATTTGACTATGTACTGTTTGTACTGTTTTTACTCTTCTATCCCCGCTGCTCCTGCCTCTCTCTCTCAGAGAGAGAGAGACTCTCTCTCTCTCTGTCTCTCTCTCTCTTTCTCTCTCTTCTGGATCTACATCTACATGTGACCTTGGATCTTCTTGAGGTTTCTGAGCCTGGAAGAGGAAGTTGTTCCTCACCGCCTAACAGCTGCTCAGGTGACTGTTGTTCATAATATGAATATGCTGTGAACTGGCAATACGCTAATAAAATCTGATGAGACTTCACTTTATCAAAGAAAAACACTAAAACACGGCGGTGTGATTGATTGCAGAGCAACGCAGAAAGGCTCATGACGGTGTAGGCGCCCAGGTAACGTAAAACACAGGGGCCATGTCAGTTCATTGCAGAAGCAAAAGTCCAGTGTGAGTGTATGCACAATAAGGATGTGCAGATCAATCCTGTGACATCAATATTTCAATATTCAGACACTACTCATTTGACATCGATATCCTTGAACACATATTGAATACACGAGAACATTAGAGTACATCATGCAAAGATGATGAATAGACATGAATTGGTGCCCATAAAGTAGTTTCACCTGGAGGAAAACGACCGAATATCATCATTGCATCGACCATTGAGTGTACATTTTACATATGTTATATATTTTTAAATATATTCCTTTCCAGAATAAATGTCAATTCTTAGATTTGGATTCTTGTGAAGAAAATATTTATAAAAAAAAAAAATCCATGAATATAGTATGGTGCATCTTGTGTTTTTTTCTTTCCAGTTCATGAAGTATTTTTTGATAGATGCAAATTAGTCCGGAAAATATGGTATTTATTTTTGTTGTC
This sequence comes from Aeoliscus strigatus, assembly GCA_901007665.1. Taxonomy (NCBI): domain Eukaryota; kingdom Metazoa; phylum Chordata; class Actinopteri; order Syngnathiformes; family Centriscidae; genus Aeoliscus; species Aeoliscus strigatus. The sequence continues at coordinate 59,788 of CAAKHB010007682.1, forward strand.
TTTGAGAAATAAGAAATTTGCAAATGTGAATAAAAAAATATTTAATTCATATTTATTGTTGATTAAAATGTTTGTTTTATTGAAGTATTGCACATAATATGCAGAATATGCACAAAATAAATGTTATAAATGGCCAGCATCATGTGATTTATCTTAAATATAATAATATTTTGAAAAGAAAAATGGAAATAAGAAATGATTAGTAACGGTATTGAATTTTCGAATAACTGGAAGAAAAAGTGGGCATAGTATAAAGAGTGTGGTATTGCCCATCCCTAATGTAGACAGGTATTTAGTGTTAGTATTTGTGCTGATAGTAAAGCTCATGTGTGTACGTTTGTTCATATTAGTATGTTTCCATGCTCGCCCAGCGTGTGTTTGCACACGTTTGTCCTTAATGCACAAAGTGTGTTTTCAGGGTCCAATAGGTCGATCGTTTCCCCTCCATCCAGTACTTTGCCCTCACTCCCATTACTGCTCTCACATGGTCTCAGCTACATTTCATCATGCTCTCTATGTCTGAGCACCACCTACCAAATACAATTAAGGTGAGTTATGACCACTCCATAGGACAGGCAGGGATGGGGGAGGAAGTGCGCTTGTGTGTGTGTGTGTGTGTGTGTGTGTGTGTGTGTGGGCGGGTGTGTGCAGTAACGAAGCACTATATAAGGGGCGGGTGTGTGAGAATGCATCATTGGAACACGGCAAATGCAACCACCAAGTGTCATGCAGAGCTCACTGGGGGTAGCACGCCCACAGACTCACAATTTTGTACATACACAATTCGTTAGTGTGTGTAGACACGGTCCCTTCCTGGGTGGAGCAGAGCGGAGAGGCCAAATAGTCGGTGGGGTGAGACTGAGGGAGGGGGCTGTGGGTAGTGGAGGGTACAGTGGCAATTTCACGCCTCTGTTCATCTCTGCCTTTTCCAGCTGCATGCTCTCCTCTCTGGCTGTCTGCACGTACACATATAGCCCTTTCTGCAATGACTGCACCCCACACCTCCACCTGATCCACCCCTTCATGCCCCTCCCACCCTCCGTCCATATGTTGAGGTGTGACAGTGCGGGGATCCATCTTTAAATAACAACCCAGAACACATTATAACATGCAGTCTGCCTTCAAATAAAAAAAAGGCAGACAAAGAGGCAAAAGAGCAACTCATCAACGGAGCAAAGCAGGTTGAGAGAAACCTTGTTCCTCTTCAACCCCTCCCGACTCACATCCCACTCAAGAGAGATGCTTGCGCTTTATGCCCACGCTTTATGCATGGCGGTACAAGGACAAAACGAGGGCATGAGAGAAGTAAATAATTGCGCAATTTGCATTCGTAAAGGCAACATTTGTTTGTAGCGTGTGCAACACCATTCTTAACGAGCCCAGTGCTGATTGAAGCAGGCTTCCCAATTACACATTAATTACACAACAATCGGAGCGGCAATTAAGCGGCGGCAGCAACGCTGACATATTCCCACCTGGGCTAATGTCAACACGGCATTATTACCATCACCGCCTGCTGTGGTTATGACATCTAAACAGTCATAAACATCACCTTCAACAGATTGTACCACAGTTTCCATACGACGAAGCAATATGTCCTTTCTCTTTCCCTGCTTCAGTGTCTGCCTGCCTGTGTCTGACAGCATCTTCTGACTGGTAAACACCAGTAGACAGCACACAGGGGAGTGAGTCCCCCCTGGTGTTAATTGGTGAAAGCGAAGCAGGCAGGGTTTCTCCTTTGGAGTGCCAGTGTTTATAGTCACGCTGCAGTGCAGAATGGGGCGACATGAACTCTGCCTGTGAAGATAAACCCTACTTTTCACCCTGTGTGCGTACGCACACAATCACACAGGCAGATACACAGAGATGAACAAACTTAAATGCACCTGACTGAAATAACCCCAAGGTTGGCGGTTCAAATCCCGTTAGTTTGTCCCGTTAGTTTGACACTTCACCCTGTTTGCCCTGTATGTGTGTAAATGTTTGGTGGTGGTCGAAGAGGCCGTTGGCATGAATTGTCAGCAATGTTTCCTTCAGCCACAGCTGCCCAGGGGCAGGCTGAGCTGCTGGACAGATGTGTGCATAGGGTGACCAGATCCCAACGCTCCAGAAGTGGACAAATGAAACATTTCTATTCTGCCCCTTGGATCAGACCATTACTATTTTTGCTATTTTTGCTGTGATTTGCTGTCTGGTTGATTCAGTTGCACGTATAAACTTTACAGATATATTTTAGTTAAATGCAACTTTCCCATGCTCTTTCTCTCTGTGTGGTAAATTTGTTTGGACTTTTGCGTCACATTATTTTCACAGCTCTTGGTGCGACACTTCCATGTATGCCGAGATGTATGCTTTCTTTCTTTCTTTTCTGCAGTGTTTCCATCAGCTTAGCCTTTGCTCTATATGTACATGATATGATTTCACTCATATGAGACCAACATGAATCTCTGCTAGGAATGTTCTCTCTCATCAAACTGAAAGATATGTTGTTGTTTTTTTTTCTTTTTTTAAAAAAAGCTTATTTTTAAATTACAGCTTACAAATGAAAAGACCACAGAAAAAGGTGTGTAACAACAGCATGGTGCATTTAAAGGCCGGACCAGAGTGCTGCAAGCCTATTAAGAGCATGTGCACTCAGCTAGAAACTTTTATATCAAAATAAGCACCAGGAGCAGCCGTAGCAAAATGTTTTGGTTTTTCCATTCCATGCCTCTGTTCATGCAACATGGGATAAGACATAGAGATCAGCCTGAGCTAACAAACAGTGCTTCTTAGTTTCAGGTGGCTGTATATGATGTTTAGGGTGATGTTCCATTCCACTGATGACAGATACAATGACGACTAATATGCAGACGTTGTTCCATGTAAATGACACCTTCAGCTTCCACCTGTTGAGTATCTCTCACTCTTCACACATAAAGGGACGGTCCAAGAAGAAGAAGAAGAAGAAGAAGAAACAAAAAGAACACATTTGGGTTTTTACTCATGAACAAACGTCTCCCTCCATTTCCCCCTGTAGGCTCACAAATGATGGGAGAATCATCCCTATCACGATCCAATGTTGTCTTTGGTCCGTTTTCTCAACCCGAAATTAGTCAAATTTTTACAAAGCAGGGATTCATTAGGGAGGGATCAGGGCGAATGGCACATTATGAATACTGGCAGAAGTGGCCTATTAAAGGGGAATCAGATATTATCGACGCCTTTGTATCTGGAGAACTATCTCTGTTATGTTAATAATGTGCAATTAATCATAGGTCACTTAACAACGGACGGGGTGCCGCACTGCTGTGAAATCAGTTCTAATCTGCTGTCCATCCAGAGGAGCCCAGAGGAGGAGAGATGTATGAGGGAAGACTGGGACAGTTTCATTTCAATGGGACATTTAATACAGCTGGATTATTTTATTAGGTGCATGTGCAGCTACGACAGATCACCACACAAAACATCCACCCTGAATTGAACCTGACTTTGAACCCTCTCCACATGGCACATGAGTTGGTTCCTTCACCCCCACAACACGGTGCCAGTCCGTCACTTCATTCTGTACCTCATGAGATGACAATGAGTCACAGTAGCGAGGAGCTGTACTCCGACGTCCCTCTGGAGGTCTGAAGTCATCCTGGTAACAGTGAGTCACTATGCGAGGGAACAACATCCCATCTGTAGGAAACTTGTGTCTGCAGTCGTCTTCTTTTGGTCACTACACAAAGCCTGGGAACATTTTTGGAATGTTAATCAACTGGAAAATTGGAAGCATGGTCTCATGCTTCTGTAATATTTGCTTGTGTCGGACAGGAGTGGAAACTCCAACCAGCCCCCTGTGATTGACCATGACTTCACCTCTTCATGAATTGTACCTTTAAAAGTCTGGAGGCACTAACAGCCCACTGAGCTTTGACCAGCTGGTCCTAGATTGTTGAGATGAAGAGGGAGAAAAAGCAAAAACACAAACACCATGGATAAGTTGTAACTTGCAAAGACAACTGTTGAGACAGCCCCCTTGAACTTTCAGAGTGAAAGCAGCTTCATTGTCATTCTTGTCCGCAGCACAACCTCAGAGAGAGTTTTGGAGAGACTTTCATTGCTGGCTGAGCCTCCTAACGGAGCTTAGCTGATGGATTTCACACTGAATGGTGCTGACTTCAATGAGGAGGACATAAAAACGTGTAAGTACCTCCTGAGAAAAACAGTAAGTTCTTCTGCAAACATAATGTAGATTTAGCCTGTATCATAGGCATTAGATTAATATAATCTGAACAACACATGAGACACTTTTTCCATCTGTAAACCACAAATGTTTGGATTTCCAAAAGGCTTTAAAAATAAAAGCAGGTAACATAGCAGCTGAAGATCAGTAGGCGCTGTAGGTATCAAATAAACACACAAGAATCACAGGAAGAGGATAAAGAAGGATAATCTGATATCACAACAACATTGGAAAGGAAATAGGAATTTAATCCATTGCTCAGTGACAGGGAAGAAATAGGAGGGAGGGAGAACATGAGGGAGAAAGTGCAACAGAAAGAGGAGAGGAGACAAGCAGGGGAAAAATTCTCTTCCACAGTTGGCTGATTTAGGAAATCCAGCAATCTTGCTGCAGCCAGAGAGCGGAAGCAGATGAGCCATGTCTCCCTTCATTTCTCACTCTTGCTCTCTATCCATCTTCCCTTTTTTCATTCCCTCTCCCCCTTACGTTCCAGATGAGTCGGGATCTATCTTTCTTTCCCTGTTCAGTTTCTCTTCACTTTTTGTTGACAGACAGCATTTTACTGACCGTGACAGGAATGCAGGCAGTGGACCGTCGGCAGCAGGAAAGGGACTGCTGATCACATGTGTTTGGAGTTTATAGGTTTGCTTACTCATCTGTGAGCGTGTTTCCATTTAATGTTGAGTCTATGCACACATTAGCTGCCAGTGGTGCAGACAAAACCTCCATCTTCCTCGTCTTCATTTCACAGCAAGGCAGCGATCACCAGGGAATGCCCTCGTCTCTCTGTGAAGAAAACTCTCCGCTCGTAGAACAATAACTGAATGGGGGTGTCACATATTACACAGCAGGTCAAGTATGGATGAGTGTGTGCGCTGTATAATGGCGAGCGTAAACGGCTCACAACAAGGACAAATTGAGATGCTCTAACAAAGCAATTACATCTTCTAATAAAGCTGTAATTGTGTTTCATTATGGCGAGACGACATCTATTTGCATCATCTTTTATTCCCTGGCTCAGTGAGTGGCGCCTGCTCGCTAACCTCTGACTGGCTCAAACAATGCTTATTATGCTTACAGTGGTGATCACACACAAACAGCAGCGATGAACATTGATGCACACGCCCGCACACACACACACAGACACACACACACAGACACACACACACACACACACACACACACACACACGAGGAAGTCAGGGAAGCCTGTGCATGGATCTCTCCATTGAGAACCTGTAATTATAGACCCTGTCTCAAGATAAATCAATTAGCACCAACATATAGCTTTTAATTTAATCTGGGGCTAATTAAAATGAGGAGACACGTGAGGGAGAGCGGTGGGGGTGGGAGAAAGGACAGTACAGGAGCTGTGAGACTGGGTGGGGTGTGTGTGTGTGTGTGTCTGTGTGTGTGTGTGTGTGTGTGGGGGTGGTGGTTCTACCAGCAGAGATGATTGAAATGCTGGTGGTTTGGTTCCGGGATCTCTGTTATTAATGGATGAAAACGACACCTGGAGCAATGTGACATCCAGGTGACACTTTAATTGAAATCATTAAATTGCTTATTAAGGAACAAGAAAAATAAGAGGAAGACTGGAGATTAAAAGCACACTGTATATATACATGTGTATATGTGTGGAAGCAGCCACAGACCGTAATGGTCCAATTTAATTTGAATTTAGATACTTTATTAATCCCTGAGGGGAAATTAGGAATTAACAGTGGGTTCAAACCTACACACAGGGACTCACAACTAACATGAAATGCGGTTGAGGGTCAAAGGATTTGTGTGTTCAGGGTAACAACTTCAGAGCCTCTCAGCACCATGCACCTCCCTCCAATTCAGAGGTACATGTCACAAGGCGGTAGATGATCTTACTCATCCAGGTTCCTCCTGCTGCCATTGACTTTTAGAAGCTCTGTTTAGAAGCTCTCTATTTCACCCCAACTGGTCGGGCAGAAAGCCACCCACATGTAGCCTTGAATGTGCTTGACGTTTCTAAGCTTGTGAGTCGTGAATGTTGGTTTCTATTGGTTGGTTCTTTATCTTCTGCTGTTCAGGGCCGATCTGGTCTGTCAGTGCGTACGTGCTGGACAAATCACCACTTCATCGCCGTGTCGGTGCACTAAAGTCAAGCGAACAAAAATCAAGTCAGTCCACTCTGTGTCTCAATTACGTCCTTTGCTTCAATCCAAGTCAAGTCTCAATATTGGCCCAGACTTAATTGGTAAATGAAGTGCATTCACCATGCACTTGTATCCACACCACCCACACATTTCCCATGTTTAGATTCATTCTCACGCTGCCATGCAAAGTAGCGTCCTCCATGTTGTTATACATACAGTATATGTGTATATGTGTATGTAGAGGATAATAAATATTCAAGAGTAAACATTTACAATACAATTATTAAAATGATCCTTGATAGTTCATAGAACGGTTCCATCTGGTCTCTGGCTGTGAGTAGTTAACGGAAACCTTGAGGAGACATTTGAGAAGGCAGCTACGAAATGCTGCTGTCTGACTCAGACTGGGGGGCATGTTTGACTGGAAACACTGCATACCACTGCAAAGTCAAAAGTTGACTTCAGAAATCAGTTGCTACAATAGAGTGGTCTGGCACTGTCGTTGGAACTAACAACAAGGCACTTTGTCACAGTAGCCGGCAGCAGCAATGCTACTTACTTCCTTTGTACTGTAGAGAGGACATGTCGAGTGTCACACAACTCCTCTTTGTTATGAAGTTTTGAACCACCAGTAGTGGTGTGTGAGGCTGAGACAAACCAGGCAGAAATTTTAAAAAAGTGGGCCCGATGAATGAATGAATGCATGAAATTCCTTCACTAGTTCAGCCTTTACATTTTAAAAGGAGAAAAAGAGAGAGCAAAACAATACTGAACTTCAGTGACAGAACCCCCTACACTGCGCCCCCATTTCTCAAACCCCAGAACACACTGAGCGGTGACAGCACACACACACACGCTAGTTTCAACCACACTGCTCATATTGATCTTCATCCCTCTGCCTGGCCTTCGCTTTCAGTGGGACTTGACAACTGGCAGACATCAGTGGCTGGTGCCTCATTAAGGAAGCAAAGGGCAAATTGTTGCAGGGTTTAAAGTGTGCAATCGTGTCATCAATTAAGGCATACTTTTGTCAACAGCAGATTTACTGTGATTTTTTCCTTTGTAATAACCTCCATCCCCCCAACCAAACATTATCCCCCTGTACTGTGGCAACAGACAGAATAAGACAAAGCTAAGTTGAGGTGTCCACATCCAGCTGAACTTTGATTCCCTGCGCGTTAAATGTGCTGTTCTGGGTGTGTACAAAGTAAACTAAATATGGACATGATATGCTTCACCGCCCTGTACAGACAGCTGTATATATGATCCTATTTTATAGTATTAGTTTTTTTTATAGTGTTCCCTTTCACTTCATATTCAGATTTATTCTAAATTCATTGAATCTGTTTTATTATTACTATTTGTTTTAATTTCTGTTCATTATTCATCGATTCCTTTCTTTTCAGGGTTTTATCCCGCTGGTGTTTCCTCAGCTCCCTGCTCTGAACTCATTCATTCATCCATTCATTCACTGTCAACAGGTGAATGTCAGGTCCACTCTGGACAAGTCACCATCTCATCACAGGCCCACATGAAGGACAGACAAACATTCACACCAACATGCACCTACAGACAATTTAGAGTAGCCAATTAACTTAAGCATGATTTTGGAGGTGGGAGGAAGCCGGAGTACCCGGAGAGAACCCAGGTAGACACGGGGAGAGCACGCAAACTCCAAACAGGAAGATCCCCAAATCAGGAATCTATCTAGGGACCCGCTCGCTATGAGAAGGTGGGTGGTGGTGTTGTTTTTGTTTAAACACTTTCCATTTTTGAAGATTGAAAGGGTTGTATAAATAAAGAGTCATGCAGGAACTGAGAGATTGAAAAAAAAATTGACAGACGGACACAGGATGAAGAATACAGAAAAAAACGCCACATGAAGATGAGAGATAAACTAGATTATATACCATCTGTCCGTCAATGGGGGAACACACCAACCAGCTACATCGCTCTTCTGTTTCCAACAAAGATCTGGCACGTCGCCGACACTTAGTGACGCTCTATATCACAAACCACATGACACAACATACTGAAAGCGTACACGTGCATGTGTTCGTAGAGCACATCTCCATTCTCACCAACCCTGTGTGCCCTCAGGGATCATGAAATGCTCATTAATTCCTTAAATTAGCTTAAATGCCGTTATTGAACACCACCTTCATGATTATTTTTTTGCTTATTAACTATTCCCAAAGTGGGCTGCTCAGGGTCCTGTCAGGCCTATGTGTGTGTGTGTGTGTGAGTGTGATGTGAGGCCAATGCAGAAGAAACACCCCCCACTCTTCCCCTTGTCTCCTCCTAGCCATGCACATGGGCCCATCGCTGTTGCCGTGGCGACGCTGGCTGGCAGCCGATAGGAGAAGAGGCTGGTAAATGGAAAATGTCAATTACTGCTGAAGATATGTAGATCTGTGTGAGAGACCGCTGCAGACAGAACGAGCTGGAGCAAGGAGGGAGGTGGGAAAGAGAATAAGGCAACTTGTGTGGGAAGAAAGCCAAACAAAATGGGGGTGATGTGTCAGACGGCAGCAGTTCCACAGATAGAGACTGAGCGATGGCGATGCAGAGAAGGGTTCTGCAGCAGGAATGTCCGACCTGCACGTGAGGTGATGACAGCAATTACCTGTCCACATCTATTACTGTACCTTCCCCTGTTCTGCTCATTATTCTTTTCTGTCACGCTCTCCTAAGTTATCTCCCATCAACAACCTTCAGCACCAGCTTCTACCTCTTACCAGCAATTTGATTAAGTCTGGGAGATTAGGTCGCAGAGGAGAGGAGAGCAGACGAAACGGGGGACATGGGACAGAGCGGGAGCCACTGGCCTAATCGCTGCATTGATCTCTTAAACATGTGGCCAGTGCAGATTATGGGATGATGTTGGGTCCAGCATGGGCTCTGGAGTCCAACAGAGGATGTGGTGGATGTGTGCCTGCATTTAAATATGACGCCATTCATCATGCCTGCATACGCGCATATGTGTCCACCATATTTGTATGTGTGCATATTTAGCCTTTGGAGGTACATGTATGCATCTATTAGGCATATGTTGGTGTGTGTGTGTGTGAGCATATCCTATCTGAGCGGGTCACAAGACCTAAGTTGAATTAATGTGTCCCTACCCCCATGCTAATTTCCATCAGAGGTCTCTTGACCCTCCCACTCTGCAGACACATAATGGTCCATTTGGGGTTTAGCAGTAGGCATTACCAGGGAGCACAGAGACAGTGAGCTGGACTGTATTTCCATAAGACTGGGACATAGAGGCCCTGCTATACATATATTACCCTCTTTGTGTCTGAGAAGACTCATGTGGGGCCTGTCAAAACACGCATATATGTGCACAGGCAAGTGTATGCTCTCTCTCTCTCTCTCTCTCTCTCTCTAACACACACACACACACACACACACACACACACACACACACACACACACACACACACACACACACACACACACTGAAGTAGCAGT
>CAAKHB010007683.1:6555-25992 GCA_901007665.1 Aeoliscus strigatus
GGAGGGGGGGTACTCAGTGTAAAACCAGACAGAACTAAGGCTTAGTGGGGTAATCTGGGAGGAGTGTGTGTGCCGCGCTCATGTGTGTCATCAGTGGGGGGTGAAGTGGTTCTGGTTTGACCTGGTATGTGGAGGTTATGTGTGTGTGTGTGTGTGTGTGTGCGTTAATTTGCATAATTTTACATTTCTTTCCTTGTTTCTCGGGATGTTTCTTCTGTGCTGTCCTGGTTGACTGGTCCTGGGGGTGAGATTGTGGCGCTGATGGGATCAGGTCATTAGGGCAAGCCAAGATTAATGCTCAAGAGCTGCTGGTGGTGTGTGTGTTGGGTGGGGGATCTGGGTGGGTTTAATAGGAGAGGATGGAGATGTGGGGGGAGGATTTACAGTATGTTCATTCTTTGCAGCACTCTTTAGGGGGTCGTTTGAGGCCAGACTCGATAGGACACATGAGCCTTTACCAGTGTAATAACACTGACTATTGAACATGTTCTCCGTGTCCTTCCAGGAAACAACTGATATTGTTTTTATTGCACACAAGATTGTGTTTTTTTCCTTAAATCGACTGTGTACCTCTAATGTACCCTTTCCTTTAGTTTGATCATTTCTTGATGTCAACTTGATGTCAAACAATGCAGATTGTCTAAAATAAACAGTATTACATTTACGTCCATCCTTCATGAAGAACTTTTGCTCTCTGATCTAAATTTAGATGTTTTGAACTTGACAGAGATGATTCAAATTGAATTGTTTGTTTGTGGTTTCTTTTTGAGGCATGGCTCAAAGAGTGGAAGTATAGCATTCATTTATTTTGTAATTTCCATTTTAAACATTTTTATTTTAAATTTTCAGCTCATTTTCTGTCAAACCTAACATGGATTTTCAGGGGGCTATGTTATCAGAATGGACCAAAGACTGTTCTGTGTGTTGTAAAGTCATCACGTTCAGCTGGCCACAAAAATCCCTTTCGAATTGAAGATGTCACATCAAGAGATGTTCAGTGAAACTCAAATGTGACCACAGGAAAACTGTAGAGGATCATATGGCGATAAAAGTCAGTCTTCTGGCCCAGAACCGAAAAACCAAAACCACAATACCGTAAAGCTCATTTGTCTCAGTGTGCTGTCGGACCCACGGAGCAGTTTCCCACCCACTGTCAACAGACCATCACATGTCTGAATCATTGAAGTTTTATTAGTGTTTTTAGTAGCTATTGATGAAACAGTTAGAACCCAAATGGATGTTAAAGTAGAAGATGAAATGTAGTTTACCTTTTTGTAAATCATCTGTTGGCTTTATTTAGATGCTGTCCAGTACCATTCCACACACTCATTACAACACTGTTGTGAGACGTTCACCTTTCAGCTTCAATTCAAAACCACTCATATTGCTTTTCTGCTTCTGCTTCTGGTAATTTGTTTTGATTTTATGAACAAATCTTTGACTACTGTAAAACTGAAAGTACTGATTTTAAATAGACCAGTGTCAGAGATGTGACAGCACGAGTGGGTTTTCTCTCTCATGCCCTCAACATGAGAACAGACATTTCATTCATCATTACTGTCTTCATTTCCACTTCCTTGAGCTCAGTCTCCTTCCCTTGGAGTCAAGCTCAGACATGACATGCTACTGACAAGACACCCAGAGGTCCTCCCCAAACCTCCCTCCCCCACCGCTGTGATGATCCAATCTGACATAGTATGGGTAAAGAGGGCACAGAGACACAATGGTTAATGGCCATGCTGCAGTAGATGGTAGCACACTTACTGTGTGCATGTGCATGAGAGTGTGTTTTGTTTGGACACTAATACAGCGTATGATGGTGCCTTCAGGGCTGCTTTCAGTGTCATGTTGCTGAGGAGTGTGATGAAAGAGGGCAGAATGCTTTTAGTCCATAATCCATAAAACCAGTGTTTTATGATGTGTATTATTTGTCATGTATATTATTGTGTATAATCATATATAATGTTTAGAAATACATTAATCTGTAGGCTGGTTCTTCATACATTCATTGTAGATTAAAACTTCCCCAACATTTATGGAACTATAAAGTTTACAGTTCTCAAATTTTAAGCTTCAGTTGAGCCTGTGATAGTTTTTCTGTGTAACCACATGAAAGCTGGTGAAGGAAACACGGCCATCTTTCATGGACAAATACTTCAGTCAAACTACTATCCTCTAGTAAATCATATGTGATCACACTTGCATGTATGGTGGTTTGAAGTAATAAACCACAGTCTTTGTCAGGGCAAAACAAATAGGACTCATTCATTCTCACTCACTACTCCTCCGTTCTCCCCTCAAACGATACTCTGCACATTACAACAAAGCATCTCCATGCAACACCAGTGAAATAACATCATACTTCATGCTAAATAGAAGCCTATTTTCTCTCTGACTTGGCTCCCTGCCTCCCTAAACTCCACAGGACCTGGCTGGAGGCTGCAGCAGGTGTCGGAGACAGCCTGCTCACACATGCATGCGTACGCACAGCAGCATGAACTCACTCTCTCTCTCTCACACACACACACACAGGCATGCACACACTTTCCTCATTAGTTTGACTTGCAGCTCTGGTTGCAGAGCGTTCAGAACATTCACAACTCTTGGTTGTCTGAACACTTAATTAACCTGATGGACCAGGTAACCCAGTGAAGTCTTGACAGGAAGTGAGAACGAAGGATTAATAAAGGAAGAAGAAGTGAGAGGCATTTAGCAGACAAACAGGATCAGAGGAAGTAGTGTTTGAGGTTCTAACTTTATGAAAGCTTTTTTGGGGGGGAAGTGGGGATGGGTTGGTGCTGCTGGTGGTAATGACTCCAAGTCTCAGTCTCAGAGCCAAAAGAATATTAATTTTAATGCATATTTGTCAGCCCCTGGAGAGTCAGAGAGGGAGCCAGAGTGTGAGAGAAATTTATAAGGTTCATGTGTGTGCAGGCAAGGAGACTTCACGTCCAGAGACAGATCAGTTACTCTGTTCTGCTCCCAGATTCTGTTTGAAACAGGATTTATTCCAATACCACTGATACCTCCAGCAAATTCTCTGCTGCCACAGCACATTAACAGCCTGTGGAGCAGGGGGTGGGGGGAGGCGGGGACTCGAGGTTGCTAGGCTGGCTGGCGAATGTCAGATGGCATTGGGGACGTCTCTGTGTCTATTCAGCAGCTCAGTGGCCTTTGGCCAAGTTAAAGGTTGCCATGTGGCGGCCATGTATGTGTTCACTGACTCAGAAAACTGGAATAGTATCACGCTGTTTCTGTTTCAACCGAGCGAGATGTCACATCCACACGTACAGCAGATCCAAGCTGGTCTAATCATTTCATTCTGGTGTCAAAGACTTTGTGTTTGTGTGCTTGCTGAATACGTGTTGAATTTTCGGCATTCACCTGCCACACGACAGACGTGTGCAGTGTGGGTGTGAAGTGTTTTACACGAGCCGAGGCTGTGACACATCTCAGATATCCAGGTAAACATCAGCAGTCTGCAGTGATCCTCGTCCATCGAGCACTGGAGTCACCGCTCAGTCATGAAAATCTGACTCCAGGGAACGTCCTTGACCAACGCTCAAGTTGTGGAACATTCACTGTGTCTCGTTCTGAAAATGGTGTGGATTTGATTTCCTCTGTCTCACATTAATGCCAACAGATTTAGGATTTTAAACGTTGGCCAGATAAAACAGCTGAAATCATTAATCTGATGCTTTGACGTCAAATAAATCAACATTTTTGTATTTTGGAAAAACGTAGAACTGCCAACATTGACTCAGTAACCAGGCGTTGATCTTATGATGAATCAGTGCAGTATGTAGTGTGATCACCAGGATTTCTTAGAATAAAGTGACACTACAGGATCTAGTTTTTCTTTCTGTTAGCATTTCGTTTCAATTTTTTCAAGCTGGAAAACATTCTGGATATAAATCCTGCTTCCTCATCCTGTTCTTGTTGGCACTTCCTGTTATAAACATCCCAAGGACAAAGGCTGGAAGGAGGGAGAGCTGCTTTAAGGCTGTGAATGATTGAGAGTGGCCTCGTTTGTGCTCTATGTGTCAGGTCGTCTACCGTATTAGTTTGATGTGAAACTGTTGATCGCACCTGTCGCCATTAGTTTTCTATTTTGTCATGGAAACAGGAAGATTGTGATGCATCTGACGAAATGCAATAATTTAGGAAGGAACTGATTTACTGTTGCATGCACTGTCGTGTCTTGTTTGTGTTTCTTTTTTTACTTTTTTAGATATTTAGATAATGCAGCATAATAGAATCTTTACATACCATCTGCCACTATTTATGACTTTGACTCTTTTCTTGCTTCTTTTAATCCTTTCCTGTCTGTCTCATGAGAGTAAAAGGAAGTAGGTCGGGGAGGGTTTTCAGCAGATCCTGTTATAGTCTGCTAATGTAAAGTACAGGCAAAAAGTTTGGACACACCTTCTCATTCCATACATTTCCTTTATTTTCATGACACTAATTTCTGAAAGTAATGATGGCCACTGGTTTCTCTTACGTAGCTGATTGGTTCTTGCCATAACATGAATGAACAGTTGTCCAACAAGGCTGTCGGCTGTGTATCTGCCTGACTTCTGCACAGCACAACTGATGGTCCCAACCACATGAATAAGACAGGAAATTCCACTTTGGCCATTTTGAGGACTCTAAAACAAAAGATTTATTCAGAGTTATGTCACAACTTTTTGTTAAGTACATCATTCCATATGTGTTCATTCATATATTTGATGCCTTCAGTGAGAATCTACAATGTAAATAGTCGTGAAAATAAAGGAAAGGCAAACTTTTGGCCTTTACTGTATATCCAGGTTTAATGTCACTTGGAGTTGTTGTCCTGTGTCGTACCAGCTGGAGAATATTGGCATTTGCACTCAAGCCAGCACTTGATCAGTCCTAAGCAGTTTTATGATACACAGAGGCCGGGATGCAGCAGAGCTCCCCAGTTAATCCCTGTGATGTGTTTAAGACTAATGTCGGATTCACAGCATAGACTGTGTAAAATGAGTGGACACAGCGAGAGCATCCGATCCAAACCCCAGGATGAGTTTGTGAAGAGTTAAAGTTACATAGAAGGCATCAGCTGCAATTTAAGTACCTGCTGTTCCTGTTTCCTTCCTTTATAGCTTCACTCTAGTTTGTTTGGGGAATCAGTTCAGATCTGGATCACTACACATGGAAATCTATGCATATGTCAAATAATTTCTTCAAGATCTTCAAAAGGGGGTTGAATGTGAAATACTGCTACTACTACTACTACTACTACTACTACTATTTTCAGATACCTGTTACTAAATGTTGTGTACCCCTGTAGATCAGCTGTAAGTTGTACTGCACATGTGTCAATGATCAACTTAGGTGGAATATTGCTACAATGATTGTATTTATTTTTCTTAAACAATTTCAGGTTATTAACATTGTAAAAGGACAGTTCATTTTCATAATGTATATCATTCAAAACAAAGGGAAAACGTGGAGTTTTTATTTATAGGTTATTGTGCTGTTTGTGCTGTTTTTTTTACCTGTCCGGCCCACCTGAGAGCAAATGAACTAAAGTGAGTTTGACACGCCTGGACACTATGAATGAGACCTTCGTTAACATGTTTAATACCATTTCAAGTGATAGAACCCTTTCGTCTAATCTTCATTTCAGGTCAAGTATTAGCAGATACTTTGGCCATCGTATTGTTCTTTATTCCATTAACTTAATGTGGTGAGTGTTTCTCACTGAGATCCAGTCAGTATCCAACCAAAGCTTAAACACGCAGCCTCAAAGTCATCCAAAGTAGGAGACGGTTGTTTTCTGTGTTTTGTGTTGTCTGGCACAGAACTAAGTTTTGTGTCCGGTGCAGGCGAGGAAGTGGATGGATGGCTATTTGGAGCGTGGCACTAATCTGGTTAGTGTGGTTTCCGCCCTCTCTCTCTGTCACCATGTTTGTACTGGTCTGATGGAATTGATCAAATTCGCATCAACACCGGAAGAACCATCTGTATTACTGCTTTCATGATGAACTAAACCTTCAGACTTCAAATACAGTGCTTACGTGGTTAATTATTTGAAAGCAGTGATCAGGATGCTGCTCCTGGGGGAATGTGTTTCTTCTGAAAATAGTGTTTATTCAACATTATAACACCTCTCGAGTACCACAAGCCAACAAGCTACTGAAAGGAAAGCTATTTCTGGTTTCTGTTTGCATCTTTGTTTCGTTCACCTTGTCCATTTGAGTCTACTTCTCCCTCCAATACGCTTGTATTTTTTTTGTCCTTTTTCTTTTGTTTCTCTGTACACATCTCAGTTCCAGTCCTCCTGGGGTGTATTTGCACTCACTGAGTAGTGTGACAGTGGAAGGACTTAGGTTCTCTTACATATCCTGTTATGACGAGGATGCTCAGGCTCAGGCAGTGCTACTAAATGTGGAATGTCAGAGAATAGAGGAGCATTAGTCGGCCATAGGGCTACAACTAACCACCACCTTCATGAGGGATGTAACTTCAGACTTTATTCCTGGAATCATTTGCTCTCGAACATCACAGAACATATTCAAAGAGGTTCATTTCAAACTCGTAAAAGCCAAGATACAGATATCAGATACTGAATGCAGTTTAAATAAGAATCCATGAAATAAATATGTCACATCTGAGTTGTTTTTTTAGGGTTAACACTTGGTCAGTAACTCCAGATATTTTTAAGTGCATACACTTGGACAGTGACGGAGGGTTGCGGTGTCATTGCTCACACATTTGGTATTTGTTTAAACACAGTCTTTAAAGGGTGAATGTGAGATTTAACGTTATTCAGCATCTGGTGATGAAATAGCAGCTTGCAACCAACTATGCAGGCAAAGTTATCAGTGCAGACAGGAAACTTTGCTTCTGCAAAGTTTATCCATTTTCTGATGTCACCTGTCCTGATCTCATCTGGGTTCTTTGAGCACAAGGACTCACTCTTCCTTGTTTTTTCCTTAAATGATAAATAATAAATGATATTTATTCCATATGTGCCAATAAAACCTCAATATCTTGCAGACTGTTCCTTTAATTATTCATTAGTTGTTAAGATAGATGCCTGCTAAGTTTATTTTTTTTCTTTTTATCAATACTCATCTAATATCTAACAAAAGGAAATTAGATAGTGTGAAACACTTTTGTCCGTGTCAGTGTTTTTAGCACTTCTTGTGTCAACATCATGACCAGAGCTGAAGAGGAGAATGTGAGAGGGGTCACATGGATGCTTGTGGCGTCTGTGTTCTCCTCTCAAAACAGGAATGTTATACAGCTGGCTGAAAACTTGGTGATTTCCTTTAAATTACAAGGTCAGGTTTAGCCCGAGCAGGGCTCAGTGTCGTCAACTTGGAGGCCAAGTGAGATCATCCCACATTCCTGCTGTGGATTTTTCCAGTGCAGCCATCGGTCCGCAGGATGTTTTCACCCCACAGAAGCTCTTTTTAAAAAGGAGAAAGAGGAAAACCACCCCCGTTGTTACGGTTCGCTGTGTCAGCAGCAGGCGTGGCAAAAAATGCAAAAATGAGAGCAGGAGCGAGAGGTTGAGGGGGGTTAGAGAAGCAGGCAGGGGGCAGATGTTTGAGAATGAAAGTGAGCAGCTGCGAGAGATGAGACATCAGAGACTGATTCAACAGTTAGCAAAGGAGACAACGAGTGCAAATGATGAAACACACAATTAGACGAGATATCACAACAAAAAAAGATCTGGGATGACAAGAAACACTACTTCCTTATTGTGGTGGCCTGGCTTCTTTGTGCTTGTTGCTAGGATACCACAGCTATTTGGCCTGGGACAAGAGGAGGGCGATGACAAACAGCGTTTGTCTCTCACACCCGAACTACAGTCTGTTATATAGCTTTTAACGTGGTTTTGAACTGGGGTGAACTCTTGTCCGCTGCTGGGAGAGAAGAAATCAACAGCTGAACTATGATCATGCTTCATTTAAATGAGCACAAATTCAACATTAGCGTTGACTGAACTTTTCACATCAGCAGAAGACTCAGACAATACTATGTGATTTATAGCTCATAGTGTTGTGCATTCAGTTCCTCTGTCTTCTTTGTTGAACATGATGATTTGCTTCTTTCCTGACATCCCATGGGATTGTTAAATCATTTTGTCGCTATAGTAACAATCACTGAACACTCCCTCAGACTCACTCTTGTTTGCAGGAACAAACAAATACTGAGCTGGTTAGAAGAAAACACATGATTCAAGCTGCAGCACCTGTCTCATATGACAAACTTCATCAGGACTGAAAAAGTCCCTTTCAACATAACTGTCAACTAATGTTGCACACATTCATGATACCATTTAGATCATAGCAATTTCTTATCAGTTAACTTAATTCCTAATTGATGAGAATCATTTTCCTCAGTATTTCAACGATGAAAGAAAAGACAATTAAAGGAAAGTAATTTTCATTTTGTGAAGGTTTAAATTCACTTTAGGTTGATTTTGTGTATGAAACATGTCTGTTTCTCAGCTATGTTCTGTCTGTTCTTTACTAGAAATATAAGATGTTCTTCCCTGCGTTCTTCCTTGCTTCTGCTGCCCCCTCTTCACCATCTGAGTGTCAGTTCATTCTAGCTGGGACTTTGTGTGTCACTGCTGGACTCCTTTGTTCCCAGGCTTTATTTAGTCATTGTTAGTCAGTTTGTTGGCCTCTGACCACCATTTACCCAGATGAACAAAGTATAATTACAGGCGTAAGAAAAGCCACCCTAAACTAGCAGTGTGCCTCTGACGTAAGTGTACGTGTGAGAAAAAAGTTGCTTTTTCACCTGACCCCTGTTTGAATTCCTTCCATCTTCATGGGCAGTTTGACACCTAAGCAGGAATGAAGTCTTGTGTTTGTATGTGTGTGCATACGCGCGTGTGTGTATGTGCATCTGTCTACAAACCACCACTATTTACACTGAAACACACACACAAACACTTGTCCCCTCAGTCATCAGACTGACACATTCAAATGGGATGAAAGCCATCTGCTGAGATAGACAAACCATGTGTGTGTGTGTGTGTGTGTGTGTGTGTGAGTGATGGATCTGCTTTGCTTTGTCAACCTCAGTGCTGTGTCATGTGTTGGCACATTTGCTTTCATAAGTGATTCCAAATGTGGGCTGTGTGTGTGCGTGTGTGCGTGTGTGCGTGTGTGTGTGTGTGTGTGTGTGTGTGCGCGTTTGTGTGTGTGTGTGTGTGTGTGTGTGTGTGTGTGTGAGTGTGTGTTTACTGTCATGACTCCCCCATAGGAGGCAGTGTCATCATTGTATAGTGTTTATGGTCCCAAAGCAGCTGCTGGCAGACACAAAGATTTTCACAGCATTATATGAGTGAACATAAGTAAAGTTAAGTTCATATACACAAATAATTACCATCATCAAATTAGATTGTACTCTGGTGAAATGTAAAATCTTGCATGAGGGCATGATAAAGATAGAAAACTGGTGGTGAAGTTCCATTCTCTGTCAAACTGATATCAGATTGAACTCCTAAGGAGTAGTTTCAGTGTTACCTCATTTCATCCTTCATTGCCTTTTATGGTTAAATTTATATAAAAAAGATAAAGCTGACAGCTGCTGTTACTGCGTGTCAGCCTGTACTCAAACCATCAGCAGGAATATTTATACAAGTGCTGACAATTAGTGTGTGTTTGAGAGATATGGGGAGATTGTGAGTGCCTGCACAGATGTGTGTGGCTTTTTGACAGTTGAAGCAGATATAGCTGTTGTTCAGTGAGTACATCTCTGACTGTCAAGTGGTATTATCAATTTGTTAAATGTATTTATTAAAAATAAATGTGTATTTATTAGAATTAAAAATACAGTTGTCCATTGCTATTTTGAGACTTTTCCCCCCGTTTTTTATTTAATACAAAATCATGGGAGAGTGCAAAGTATAAATTGTAACATCTTTGGTTTGTATCTGTCTGAGGACCTTAACCACAATGTATTCCCACTGTCTTGTCTCCATCATCTCAACTGGCAGCTCTTAAATACTTAGAGAATATGGCTATTATTCATATTTGTGTATGCACATTATGTCAGCACTTTTTGATTGTTCGGCATTGAATTATAAATAATGTAGTGTTTCTGCAGAAGCTGCTGATTGTGTATATACTGTACTGTACATATGCAGGGATGTTTGTGCTTCAGCTGCAGCCTGGAGACACATTGGAAACATCCTGGCAGAGACTTAAGCTCTTGGAAGGTGTTTAGATAAAATACAACTCCTTTTCCTTCTCACAATTTCTCCCTTGTGTTCTTTTGTTGTGCAGAGTGACGTTATGGCTGTCACATCCAACTCTTAGAGAGCTGAGGGGAGCTGTGTCTCAAACCACAACTTGCCTGTTGGATTTTGTATTTCAACTTACCCAGAAAACGTTATTAGTTGGTTGATATTACTGGGCAGCAGTGGGCTTCTCTCTCTGTGGTTCTCCAGCTGTGTTGGTGGCTCACATTACGGACGGATGCTTGTCTTTAAATATGAGTTTGTAACAGGATCTACGTTCCTGGACAGATTTGACCTGATTCACCTGAATCTGCTCTGCTGTGGGCAACGACTGCGTTCATCGTGTGTCACTGTGCACCGGCCCAATCTGCTTCCCATAAAGCCAACCAAGCACAATAGACAGATGAAGTGTAACCTTTGACTCCTGCTTCCCCCGAACTGCGGTCACCATGACGATGCCTGTAAAAGGCCATCTCCACTGGATCGTCTCACTTACTCACTTTTCCTGCTTTGGTGTCTGTGTTTCCATAGAAGTAGCATTTCCTGTTTGTCACATGTCAAACTAACCTTCTCCAGCAGGAAATCTGTTTGTGTGTGTGTGTGTGTGCCTGTGTGAGTGTGCTTGTTGTCCTTATAGCCTTTTAGCTTGCAGATAATTGTCACATACAGTAGACATATTAATCTCCACCAGGGAGGTTATGTCTGTCTTTTTTTTATGTCTGGCTGTCTCTGTCAACATTATTCACAGAGCAGATTTTCAGGAAATTGGTTGAAGCATAAATCAATAAATTAAGGGATTTTTGGCAGCCTGTCCCTGTGTCTGTGTGGGTTCTCTTCGGGTTCTCCGGCTTCCTCCCACCTCCAAAAGTGTGCTGACCATAATTCTCTAAACTCTAAATTGGCCATTGATGTGAATGTGGGTGTGAATAGTTGACTGTACTTCATGTGGCCCCGATGAGCTGGTGACTCGTCCAGGGTGGACCCTGAAGTTCACCCGTTGACAGCTGGGATCGGCTCCAGTACAACCCTGACCCGTGACCGGACCATGCGGGAGATGAAAGAATCAATGAACATTATACAATTCAGCACAGTTATGCAATGACAAATAAAGTATTAAAGGTTGTGCAAAATATGTATCATATACAATACATATAATGCTATTGCAAACCATTGCACATGTAACAAGTTGAAATGATCAGAAAGGTTTTCTGTGTACGGCCAGTGTGGACTGATGAAACTGGTCGATCTGATATCGGTGTGACTGTACCAAGCTACAGCTTTCATCAGGACGTGACCAGAGTTTGGCTGCGGGCTGCACTCACTGACGTTCATACAAAGGAAAGGAAGGAAGGGAAACTAACTTCCTTAACATGAGCTTGGCAGCAAAACAACCAACTTAGTTTGACTTTACTTGGCTCACGTGTTTGTAGATTCTTGAGCCACCGGTGCTGGATGAAGAGCTCCGGACAGAGAGAAGGTTCCGGAGTAGAGGCTGCAGCTTGTCACTGTTGCCTCTTGAGCACAGTGGTTTTCTGAGACTTGATGCAGATTTGGTTTCTAAACAAATGATCCCCCTAAGTCCTAAAATGTGTACAATAAATAAGTATAAAGTTGTAGCGTACCAGTGTGGTTGTCCACTTGTTCACTGTATGATTCAGTTTCACACAGTTGTCTTGTTGCTTGGCTTCTGGGTCATGTCAAGAATTAGACAAGTAGACTGAAATCTGTCTTTGTCTTCACAGATGAATACTGCACATTGGTGTGTGTGTGTGTGTTTGTGTGTGTGCTACTTGATGAATAGGGTTTCTATTCGCATGCCTGTGGAACAAAGCTGCTAGAGTTCACGCTACCGCTGGATATCCTGTTGATATCACACAGGCCCATTCTTTTTCACGGTGTGTATGTGTGTTAACACACACAGCAGCCGTTGTACAGTGGGGCTGTACAGTTGTGGTTAATTACAGATTCCTTTGTGTGGTGTACACAGCTCTGTGTGTGTGTGTGTGTGTGTGTGCTTTTTGTGAGCAGACTGCCTCATTCTGCTTGTATCCAAACCACTGTCATCGTTGAACCCCACACGTGACATTGTCACGATTCACATGTCTCCCCATCACCACAATTGCACCTAGAGAGGATTTCTTGAACAGGGGTTCCCAGACTTAATAAGAAATAACTCTCAGGGCCCACCTTACAACTCTGATCAACACTCGTTGTTGTTTCCTCTTTTTTATTTCATAAATAGAGTGATGCACTACTATGGAAACAATGTGCACATTAATAATCCATCCTCATGCATTGAACTTTGAATTTGTCCAGTAACTAGAATTAGACATGTGCAGACGGTTCATTTTTGAGCTGACTGTTTCATCACTGATGAAAATGCTTACATACAAATGAAATTACAAATAAAATAAAAATACAATTTTCCACTCCAACGATAATCCCCTCAAGTACAATTCCTACATCAGTAGCGAAATGTAAGATACGTTTTGGATCGAAAATAGGTGCTGACACAACAGTGACGCAGCTGCAGTGTGTTAACTATCTCTCCATCTCTCTCAAACCTATAAAAATAAAATAAAAAGATTGTTGAAGCAAATGAAGAGTAACACCAAGGATTTAAATTACATTTAATGATAACTTCAAACTTAATTACCAAATAGAAAACGACCTCTGCACAGGGACGTGGCCCACACTTTGGGAATTACGGTTCTAGAATCTATGTAACTCTCAGGAAGAAGATCTTCATCATGTCACACCACATCACATCTGTAACAGAGGTGTGCAGTCACCGTCTGTTTGTCAGATTCACGTAACGTTTTTGTCATTAGTACATGAGGAAGTGCAATGGAAAATGTGAATTTAGAGAGAGAGAGTGAGTCAGCAGGGTCACTTATTTTTAGCCACAACCGTCCATTATCTACACACACAAACACACTGCTGAAGAGCAGAAACATGATTTCTCTTCACATGCTACTTCTGCCCCCTCCACAGAGCTGCTTTCATATCTGATATCACATATTCAGAGTGTGTTCTCTTCCCAGCAGTTAATTTCTGTCACAGACCCTGTGGTAGCAGGGGTGACTGCTTGCGCTGTAACAAGTCTCTGGGTGGTTCTTTACATGGACTGTGCACATCAGTTAGTTTGTGATTCAGACAAAAGTATGAAGTGTCAGTATGAGTGTCTGGTTGGAGTCATTTCACCTCCTGAGGACCTTCCTTCAATGAGAGTTCAAGCATTTTGAACGACTACCATAAGACTTCTCTCAGTGGATATTTCTTTCAGACAATTCTGTGGACAATGTATGTGTGGCATTTGTTCTTTTCTAGTCATCCATTTGTGTTGGCAAGATCTGACAGCCAACAGTATGCTTTTAATTTGAAAACACGGTGAGAGGGAGCTCAGAGCTCAAGTTGACATACGGACAGACATGTGGTCAACAATGGGAGTGTTGCCAGAAACATCAGTATGATTGAAATGCTTTGACTTGCACGACAGCAGAATCAAATCTCATGTTACCACACTGGACAGTGAGAAGTTCCACGGACACAGATGGATTTCACAGTGTTTAATCTGAGCTGGAACACAAACACACATAAACAGTGGAAGTGTTGATGACTTGTAATCAAAGTTTCAGTGTGCACGTCCTGCAGCAGATGACATTATTCTGTTATATTTTAGCCCCATGTTTCTTTAAATATGTCTCAAAGTCGCAGTTTCAAAGTTTCAGTGTTGCTGAACTGTCAATTATGAACATTTGGAACCCGAACAAATCTGTCATCATCTGGTCTCAGTGGCTCATCCAGTGGCATCCTGGGAAATCAATTAGTAGTAATTAGTATTCTGATGCTTTTCACCTCCTCGATGTGTTGATTTTTCATGCTCTTCTAAAAAATGGAACAAGTACACGTGGCGTGTGGCTGAAGCCAGCGTGAAGAAACCGGCACATTTCAATCACAAGGTGCTGAGAGGAACTGTCAACTGCAGGAAGGAGAAGATTGAGAAGATGGAGAAGCCAGAGGAACGATGGAAAGAGGAGAGTGGCCAAAAATAAGAGATCAGAGAAGCAGGCGAGTGTTGAGAGAGGTATAACTCTATGCAGCTCACTGGACACTCAGCAGACATCAGCTCTGCCAGAGACAGATTTGGTTCCAGGTCAGGCCACCCAGGCTGAAGTGGTTCAGAGGAGGACCATGGCAGAGATGGGTAAAAGACAAACGCCTGTGAGTTTGGCTCTGGATTTGTCTGAAGGGCTCCAACAATGGTGCTGTTGGCTGCTTGTTCTGGTGGCGCGTTTTCTTGCTTTGTGTGCAAAATGTCCAAAAACACATCAGTTATTATGATTCTGAAGCCTGTTTTCTACCAAATAGAATGATTGTCCCTGTGTGATTTGTTCTTGTCCTCCAAAGGCCCGTTTCGCAAAGCAGGTTTCATGGAAACCCTGAGACCATCCTGATCTTCATTCGGAAGATTCCTGCTAATTTCAGGGTTACTGATGCACTGGAATCATAAACATGCAGCTTCAAAGACGTTTAGTTTGATTTATGTCATTTTACAAGAAAAAAATATTTGAACCTCTGCAGTGTTTTCATCAATTCAGGATGAACAAACTCTGGGTTTTCACTAAACCTGCTTTGTAAAACCGGCCCCTGATCCAGTTAAATAGCTTCAATCCACTTTGACAAAAAACCAAACTATAGAACTGTAACCGAACAAACCCAGTTAGGAACCAGTGAATGTTTTGCATTGTTGCAAGAAAAACGTTATCTGTAGATGGACCAATATCCTTCTAACCTTCTCCTTGGTGTTTACTTCTGTCAACAAACCTTGATTGTCACTGAATTATTAATGATTGGGCTGTTTGTGGTAATATAACACCTTGCTACATCCGCAGAGCTCTGCCTCTTAGAATCACTAGTTACTCTCTTTGGCATGTGTGTAACTAAGCTATACACACACATACACACAATCTCACATCTAGTTACAGCTCATCGTTGGGGAGACTGTGTTGTGTTCTACTGTGTCTACACGTGCACGTCCACACACAAAATATAATTAACATCTGTTACAACTCCTTAACATTTTAGGAATGCAACTGTGTTTTTTCATCTTCCTGCACATGTACGTATACGGCAGCTGATAAAAAACCCTTCTCTGTTTATCCTATGTTATTCATTGTCATTCAAGAGCAAGGTTTTAATTTATCTCTTTATTCTGCAAAACCAGGTTACCCCAAACAGTTGACATCTGTTCACAACCTGGGACTTTGGTTGTCACATGATTTGTCTCTTTACTAGACACACTGACACTTCACCATTCTTGAAGCTGTGACTCATCACACTAATGACATCATGTTTTTCTGAGTCAGTTCCCAGAGACAAAGTGTTGTGTGAGGGATTTCAGTGCCAGTAAGGGATTTGTGTAAGTGTGCGTACACACACACGCACGCACAGTGTGACATGGAGGACCGGTGGTATATACATGAACACGGTCAATTACGGTCCGTCTGTCTTGTCCTCTCTCCAAAAGTTCACTGTCCTCTTCCTGACTCCCATCTGTCTTTCCATGAGTCTGAGCCATCTGCCTCATTTCTCTGTCTGGATTTCATTTTATCTTCTATTCAGTTTACAGAATGTCATTAAAATGCTTGTCTGCTGCTGTAGGTCGTAAACCACACGATATTCTTTTGTGGAAAATAGTTGTTTCACTTCAGTTAAAGGAATACTTAGCATAATCATTCTGCCCTGCACATTTCTTTTGTTTTAATTATTTAAGTATCTATAGTTGCCCCCTCCCATGCAGTGTTTGACCTTTTCCAGCAGTGCAACAGGAAACGCTGTAGTGCAGGTGACTCAGACCTATTATGATTCTTATTATCATTGTTGTTGTGGAATAAATGCAATTATTAATGTTGACAATATTGCACAATGCAATTTCCATTGCACTAAATTATGTGATGAGTACACGTCTTTTGATATATTCTCTATAGTGGTTTAAAAAACAAGTTCAAATACAAAGGAGAAAAGAGATTTAATATGTTGTTTAATATGTTATCATTGTTCAATCTCTTCAGACAACAAACACGTTGAAAATTTTGGAAGTGAACTGATGCTGACCAGAACCTTGATACTTCTTTATACCTGGTGTGTACAGTATGTCTGTACAATTACTGCAGCTGTGCAACCAAAACAACTAAGCAAGGAACATTATGAAGTCTGGCAACAAAACATTCTTGTCTGCTGACTCAGCTCCACTTTTTGTACCATTTTAGAGCTGTCTGTGATTGTGACCTGATGTGACCTGTGCTCACTTCACCTGAGTGCCCCCTCACACTCAGCTGGTACTGTACCTTGTCCAGACAGTGACAACAGATAACTGGGATCTCTCGTTGTTAACTGAATGCATGGACATTATGTCTCTTTGGGTTTTTTCTTTACTCGACTGATGTAACACTAACAAACACATTTCTGCAAGATGTAGCAACCTTTTTTGAAGTTTTTTCATCATGCAGATTAACATCACAGAAGCACTGTACCACCACTTGGGTCCATCTGTCCAAAGCTTCTCACCAAGTTGAATGGAGCTTTTTTGCACTATTGATCACACGCACGCACGCACACACACACACACACACACACACACACATACGTTTGGCAGCAGTCAGCCTTCATCACTAACGCAGCTGGGGATCCACTCTCACACTCGTCGTGTCTGCTGTCAGGCTTTTTCCACTTGCTCTCACTTGCAGTAACATTCAGACCATGAAGTCTAGACTGTGATATCCCCATGAAAACCATGAGGTGTTGTGAATGAAATGCTTTAAAAAAACAACATCAAGCTCTCAAATTGTTCATTTTCTCAATTTCTTCCTCTCAGGTCTGTCGACAGCCAAGAGGAAGTTTGCGGACTCTCTCAACGATTTCAAATTCCAGTGTATTGGAGATGCTGAGACAGATGATGAGATTTGCATAGGTGAGTAGATCCAACACAAGATGCCAGCAGCTTCTGTCAGTAGATGCTCTGTGCTGTAGACAAACAGACAGTTGTTTTCAGGTTCTACACAAACAAATTGTGCATCTTTGTTGTTCTTCAGTCCAGCTCAGTTAAAAACAGGGAAACTTCTGATACATGAACTTGAAAACTAGCTGACAGATGCTTTTCCACATTGTGTGCTTTTGTAATATGAACAGATGGTAGAAAATAGCAAAAAGCAGATAAGATATGATGAGAAGCAGTGTTATAACAGCAAAGTCATGTCAAGTATGCTATAAATAGACAATGCCATAGTATTACAGGTGAAAAAAGAGATAAACAGTAGTCAAGCAGTATTTACACAGTATATACAAGAGTATATACAACAAAATACAAAAGGAAAACGGTGTTAATCTTACTCACAGAGTTTAAAATTTTGTAATTACCCTGACTTGAGTACAATGAAAATATTGCAAGTATTTGTAATTACATGTAAAGTACATTATAAATACATCAACCTCCATTATGTAAAATTGCTTTTGCAATTTTATTGCTACAGTACTGTAATTTATAGTGCAAATTAGTATTAAATTGCAGCAGGTTTGTCAGGATGTGTGTGTGGTGCGTTGGGAGCAGTTGTGACTGTGGTAGGATGGAAAGACCTGCGACAGGTGGAGGAGCTCCAAGGACGTTCATGTCACTGGGGGTGGGGCATCAAATATAATATGGACAGTTCTGTCCATACAGTGTGTTTTTACACTGTAGTATTGCTCCTGTAATGAAAGCATGAACAAACAGGTAAAGCTCATCAACACAAGATTCCAATAAAAGCCTATATTGTGTTCAACAGCAAACACCAGGCACCATATCCTGCCTGGTGCTTGCTCCCCACTCAATGGAGACAAACGATATGATATCAGTGTACATGAGAATGCACTTAGTAATTCCATGAAGTCATCTGGGCCTCTCGGTGCTCTGTGTCCGCACAGGCTGCTGAGAAACATGCAGCAGCCACCACTCCCTCTCACACTGCCTGTCTGTCCCTGTTGAAGCCTGCAGCTCCTCACTGGCCCGACCCACCCTCCAGGCCTGTGTAACGATCTCCAGCTATCTTTCCTGAACAGCTTGCTGCTCAGCTGGGCTTCACAGTTGTGTTTTGTAAGATTATTCACAATCTCCAGCCCTGCCTCGGATATAAACCCAGACAATATTATTGTAACTCTCTCCGTATGTCATTTTATGGTTCTGTGTGGCAGAATGAGAGCTAGCTTGAAAAAACTGACTGTGTTTAATGAGATTTATTTACTTGGTAAAGAGTTATGATTTTGTTTAAAACATTCCTCCATAATCATTTCTGCATCAGCTGCATCTTATCTGAATGCTACTTCTAGCATCTAGAATACTTCAACTGTGTGTGCACTCTCAAATAATCAAGGAACACACACACTGATTTCTCATGCTAGTGAGAAAGTATGTGTGTGTGTGTGTGAGTGTTGCGTCTGTCTTGCCAGTGAGCGGGGCAACGAGCACGGAGCTGTGCTCACTGTGAAAGCACCATAGAAACAAACTCTGCAAATTGCGGTTTCATTTCCACTTAATTACTCTGCTGTGTCATGATTTTGGTGGAATCTGAAGGAGGTCCAAGAGCAGAAACAAAGCACCTTCTTCCACACGGCCTCATGCCTGTTCATGACTGTCTCTCTTCATACTTGTTTAGAACGCCAACGTTTTCTTTCATTCTGCATCTTTTCATGTCCGTCCTCAGCTAAGTCTCTTCAGGAGTTTGCAGCGGTCCTACAAAATTTAGAGGATGAGAGGACACGGATGGTGAGTAACACAAATATAAATCAGAAGTATGCATGATTGTAAAAAGTAATGCACTTGTTGTGTATGTGTGTCAGAAATGTCTTCTTCATGCCCTGGTATGTGTCCCTTAGATTGAGAACGCCAACGACGTGCTGATTATGCCTCTGGAGCGGTTCAGGAAAGAGCAGATCAGTGCAGCCAAGGTAAGGGGATGACCGCGCATCTCCCGCCGCAGTGAAGAAACAACCTGCGCACACGTGACCCACACGTCACGCCTCATCAGTATTGACGTGCAGCAGTGCAGCGCAGATCAGTAAATCAGTCGAATGTGTCCTGTCCTGTCAGCTGTTAGAGGACGACTGGCACATGCAACACTCAGTCATCCTTTACAGGTCCTTTGATTTTTCCCCATTTCATGTATTCA
>CAAKHB010007684.1:0-11287 GCA_901007665.1 Aeoliscus strigatus
GTAGGTGTGAGTGTGAGTGGTTGTCTGTCCTCGTCCTCGTCTGATTCCTCCAGGGTGTGTACCCTGACGTTCACCCGTTGACAGCTGGGATCAGCTCCAGCACGACCGAGACCCGTAACCGGAGCGAGTGGAAGATGTTGATCTTCTTCTTCTTCTCCTTTCGGCTTGTCCCTCTTCAGGGGTTGCCACAGCGAATCATCGATTTCCATCTTTCCCTGTTCTCTGTATCCTCTACTCGGACTCCAACTACCTCCATGTCCTCCCTCACTAAATCTATAAACCTCCTCTTTGGTCTTCCTCTCTGTCTCCTACCTGGCAACTCCATCTCTAACATTCTCCTACCAATGTATCCACTGTCCCTCCTCTGCACATGTCCAAACCATCTCAATCTAGCCTCTCTAGCTTTTTCTGATCACGTATTAGAATTCTACTGTGACAGTGAAGGAGGGTTCATCTTCTCAAATGTCTCTGTGGTCCGCTGGAACGTCATTCAGCTCATGAGAGCATAGTTTCGGAGTGGAATTCAGCATCCTCTGATGAGAAAATCCTACCTACATTAATTTTAATGTTTTTGTGGATTGACCTTTTCTCTCTTATACTTTCTTAAATTTTATGTAAGAAGCTTCATCTTGAAAAACACTACATTAATAAAGCTAGTAAAACAACACTAGCAACTTAAAACACTCAGATGTGAGCAGGATAAAACACAGAAAATTACATGTGTCCCCTGAATGCCTCACTCATTGGTTGGTGTCTCTGTGGAGATCCTGCAAATTAATGAGGTTCCCTGAACGCCTCGTGCACAGCAAGTCGTGTGGCGCTACCATTACTAACTAGCTAATGCTACTCATCCATCATGCCCATGAAGTTGGAGCAGAAGCAAACATGGTGTTTAGATGCAGAAAAAAAAAAACACAGAGTGAATTAACCACATCCAATACTGATTTTACATTTACCATTTTTATTTACTCTATGTTTAACTATGTTTAACTTTATTTATTCCATTAAATAAACATCCAATAACAACTCTGAAACTACACCTGGCAGAACTTTATTTCTCAGTTCTAGCTTATTGTTTTTTCTTTTTTTTTGAACGGTGTGAAACACCGTGAAACGATTGAAAAAAACATTCAGAGAGATTTTAAAAGACGGCTCCCATCACAGCACGCCATGTCTGATGGAGAGCGGACTTCTTTTCCTCTCCAACTTCTGTCCCCATCACTGCCACCGTTCCCCCCTTGTTTTTTTCCAAGCATCTCTTCCTATTGTTCGACTCTGCCAAGTCCATTTCGTCTGTAACGAGGGTGTAGTTTCTTAACATTCATCATCGGTGAACTCTGAAACTTTATCAGCTCCAGAGAGCGGCGCCACAGCCCCGGCCCTGGCTTTCTCAGCTCTCAGATAGGAGCGATAAGACACTGATAGATTACAGCAGATTGTTTTACTTCAGGGGACACTGCTGCTGCTAATACTAATACACAGACAAGACTCGCTGGTGATAGAAAGAGAGGTGGAGGGCGGAGGGACGGGGGCAAAGAGGCACAAAGAGGTAAGGACGAGGAACCACAACGGGATGGGGGAAATTACAGCCGATGTCCGATATGTCCTTATCGTCCCTCTGCAATCGTTTGTGGAAACACCGACTTCCAAAGGTGGAAACTGGAATATTATGTGAGGTCACTCCAGTCCAGAGTCATTAATAATACAGACCTACTCGTTTAATAGTGATGATCGAATGATGTTAATGGCCAGTACCAGAAAATCTGATGGGTGTTCACAGGTGAGCTGAGCAATGACTGTCAACTGACCTCCAGTGGGAAACGAGTTCAAGTGTGAAACAACACGACAACTTGCTCTCCTTGTCTGACCTTTCTTCTAAGGAAGATCTCATCTCAGTGGGAAGAATGACCAGTCAAGTCTAACTACGGAACAAATGACATCTGTTGATTTCATATATATATCATATATCACTGGGTGGAACTTTGGGTCCGACCACTGATGAGTTTAGCCTGGATTAGCTTTAGCCTACTTTAGCTATAGTGTACTTTAACTACAGCAAACCTTAGCAAAGTTTAGCAATTAGCCTAGCAACACACAGACAGAAGCAGCAGGGTAACAAACACTTTCCACCAGCTTTTTCTCCACATGCACATATGAAAATAGCAAAAATACCTCTGGCAATAAACAAATAAGTTTAACTCAAAATATGTTACAAAAAAGAACAGACAAGATTTCTGACACTGGGAAAAGATTCTTTTTAGTAACACTGACACACTGACTGAGAAACAAACCAAAATCACATACCACACACACACACACACACACAGACAGACAGACACACACACAGACAGACACAGACACACAAACACACACACAGACAGACAGACAGACAGACAGACAGACACACACACAGACACAGACACACACACACAGACAGACACACACACACACACACACACACACAGACACACAGACACACACACGTCAGTCAGATGGGATTTCAGACCTGTGCTGTTTAAGAGAGCAATTAGTGATTCAATTGTAAAGCAAGGTCAAGCTGCTGACCTGCTTGTCTTCATGCCTCCTGTTGGGACGCCATTGGATAGGCCCATCTCCATTCTTGACACTGTTGTCCTCGCTGATATTTCTCGTCATTGTGGTCAGTCGAACCTGCCTGTCACTGGTTTGCGCTTCTATATTAGCGACATATTGAGCTTATCTGGTCCCACCAGCGTGTGTGTGTGTGTGTGTGTGTGTGTGTGTGTGTTGAATTGATGTCAGGCTGATCTGCTAATGGCAAGAAATTATAAACGCACAGCTTGCACACGATGCCTGATCTCAAACATACAAGTAAATATCTTCGCACACACGGCTGCTAAAATGTGTCCATGTAATTTTGCCATCAACATTTTATCAGCCACCTCCATGAATAATCCACAGCAATTTCTTTCTTTCTCCCCTTTTTGTTCCTGGCATTTTGGTGCGGCAAGATAAGGGCTAAAAAACAACAGAAAGGCTCAGAGAGTGGAAAAAAGACAGATAGATAACATTGATATGAACTCCTACAAAACACAGTCATTCTCCTATCAGGGCTTTTTATCGCAGTTTTTCTCCCCTTCTGTTTTCTTTCTTTTTCCATAGTATACTCCCAGTTCTTTGTGTACAAAAAACATTGTCCTTAAAAAGTAAAGTCTGCTTTTGGTATCAAATTAACCTTTATGCTGGGTTTCTGCATCCACACTCAGGTTAATGTGTGTAAAGTAGCGGTGGCAGCAGGCAGGTGTGCCGGTGAAAAGACGTTCACACATAAGCAAAGCAGACAGCTTGAAAAGAAAATATATTCAGATGGCTGATCTGTAGAAGTTGGGAGGGCAGCTGCTTATTAGCAGACACAGACAGGACGATGCACGCACACACACACACACTCACACACTCACAATCTCCCAATAGCCGAGACTGCAGCCATAATTCTGAGAAGAGGAAAAACTATTTCACACACAGACTTATCATCGCTGTGTGTCAGACAGAAAAGCTTCTCTGGGTCTAATCTATCAAGGTCAGCTCGTGCGGCCCGGACAAACAGCATGTTGTTCCATCCCGCTGCTCCCGGCTGGAGAACACAACATCTGACAGGCTCCATAAAGAGACGACTGACTGACACCGCTGCTGGAAGGCCGTGTGTGACAGGCAGACCGGCGTCAACACACTGATGTTACATGGAAAACTCTGCTGTGTCATGAGACCTGAAACGCACCGAAGATTCTTGCAGCCAGTCTGTGTTTTACGACTGCAGTCTGCTGCCCGTCCGACATGGAGTCCTTTGACCAATTTTCATGTGATGTTTCGATTCAGGCAATTATAGCAGGCAGTGAAATTGTACCTGAAATACATCAAAGAATATGGCATTTTGGGAATGAATTTGGGACCAGGCAGGTAAAAAGTATATCAAAAAACGATGCGGAGGAAGGGAAAATGACAACGAATGTCAAATTTTCCCTGTACGAAATATATTCAAAAGATGATAAAAAAAGAAGCGCTCTGGTATAAAACTACTGCAGAACATGTCATATTTTGATATTTAATGCTTGTAAGTGCTGGACTCATTTCTTTTCCAAATCCTGGTTAGATGGTCCATTAAATTCATAGTACTTTGTTCTTTTCCACAGCAGAGGAAACACTCAATTATAGATTATTGCCCTTTTTAGATAATCCGCTTTTGCTGATACAGATTTTTATTACATTTATTTCATTAGCCTTTTAAATAAGTGCTCTGCAGCAGATTACAGACAGTAACAGTAAAAAACAAATATAGGATATCTGATCTATTTATATATCACATACCTTGTCTTCCATCTGCATGGGAAAAACTCGACTTGAAAGGTTGACTGGTGGACCAATTTATCAGTCAAAATCACGAATGAGGACAGAAAGACAACCTGAGCAATAGTCACCCGTGAAATGTTTCCAGTAAAATACGCTTGTTTCTTTTTCACCTGCACTTGATGTCTTGTTCTCAAACAATTACGTCACAAGGAGCAAAAATAATAAAATGTGTCTACTTGTTGCAGTTTGGATTTTTAAACATATTTGATGTAATTTTGTCAAGAAAAAACAATGCACACATACAAACATCCTTCATCATACAAGGTCATCTGACTGACTGATGATGAACAACGTGTCTATGTGGTGATGATACTCCGCTCCACAGATCAATGCATCTCTAGATTTTATTGTACTTTGCTGACTTGGAGTGATTCATTCAGCCCCTTTACTCTCCAACAACTTCACCTCCCACAGCAGGAAGGTCAAAGGTCACAGCCAGCTAAGCTGCAGCAGCTGGACTGTGTCCGTGAAAAACGCAATCAGCACCAGTGAGTGAAGGGACAGGGAACGTGCTCCCTTCAAAATAAAACCCATCAGAAAAAGCAGATGTCACCAACATCAACAGGTTTGTCACCCTGCAATCGTATTAGTGCTATGTTAGCGTAATACAGTGTACACTGTAAGTTTTATCTAACCCTGAGGTCACCAAATGACACACATACCCTGTCTGGAAAGTACACATACTCACTGCTGCAC
Organism: Aeoliscus strigatus; assembly: GCA_901007665.1. NCBI lineage: Eukaryota > Metazoa > Chordata > Actinopteri > Syngnathiformes > Centriscidae > Aeoliscus > Aeoliscus strigatus. The sequence goes on from CAAKHB010007684.1 coordinate 5,080, forward strand.
CTACGCCTCTGTACAAAATCCTTCTAAAGTGACCTTTTACAGTCATAACACCAGGTTTTACCATTGTACTTGCAGACTCGTCATACAAAACTGATCCATTAAAGTTTGCAATTGATGAGGGGTGTTTTTTTTTCCACTTCTGTTGTCAACATTATGAACTAAAAATAGGAGAATAAGAGCACGACCACAGAGCTGATCTGTCAAAAGAAGAAAGTGAGGATGCAGAGGGGGTGTTTCTCCTCGTGGATAGGAGGGGAGGTGAGAGGAGGAAGGGGGGAGGGTGGGAGAGAAGTTCAGTCGGACAGACGGGGAGCTGGAGAGCTACAGATAAGAGAAGGGAGGGAGAAAGAGGTGGGTGAGTTGTGGGATGAAAAGCCAATGGGTGAGAGGATTTGGATGCAGGGAGCATATCCATCAGGGATCTTTCCTGGTATCACACTGTAGCGATCAGTGATACAAAAAAACCCCAACAACATCTGTGGTTGCAGTAGAAAGTAGAAGTTCACTGGGCGACCAATAGGTGCAGCTCTCACTCGCTCCATCCGTGTCCATCGGTCCCCTGTTCGTCCAGACGCTTGTAACGGCAAGTTAACAAAACACAACTGAACTTCATATTGAGGCTGTTGCTGCTGCTGACGGCCATGGCAACTGTGTCCACTGCCGTGATGGAGTCCATCCACACACTGCTGAGCAAATATAATACATGTCTACATATCGGCACACTCCAATCAGATGACCACTACAGAATCTCTCTCCCCTGGTGCTCTCTGCACTTCATCTCCACCGTCCTCCTCCTCAAAAAAAAAACAACACAAAAGAGAGGTGAATGGAGAAGAGGCTTTTTCTTCTTCCTGCGGCACCCCACCCTTTTCTCAATAGAGAGAAGAAGAAGAAAAAGAGAAAGGAAAAAAACATAATTTATCTGTGTATTATCAAGAAAGGCAGACACTTTAATCAGTCAGCTATGAAGTCAGTATTTCCATCCTTATCTGTCGCAGGAGTGGAAATGGAGAGGAGATAGCGTTCTGGGAGCCCATCGGTGGGCAGGAATGATAATGGAGGGAGTGTGTGGGGGGGTGAGGCTATTGGACCGCTGTGTCAGCGCTATCTGCACCCATTATCAACGGCCTTATCAGCCCTACCATCAGCTTCGCTGTAATGGGGCCAGTTCAACTTTCCACATTATCATACCGCCAAGACCTGGTTCACCAAGGCGAGGGGTCTGGCTGGAGACACAGAGGGGGTTGAACGGGGGACCAGATAGAGGGAATGAAAGAAAAGGTGATAGAAAAGTGGAGGTGGAAGGGGAGAGAGAGGGAGAGAGAGGAGTTTAAAAAACAGCAGAGGGCTGAGAGGAGAGATTATTTAAAAAGGATGAATTGATGGAACAGCTGAAGATAGAGGTGTGTCTGGTGTGTGTGTGGGAGGGGGTGCTGGGTTCAGAAATCCTAATAAACATAAAAAACACCATTGGCAGCTTCGAGCTAATATCACAGTGACATTGAGGCGCGGCCTGTTGTTGCGTCTGCGAACTGACTTCCTGCCTCTGCAGGCGAAGTTACGCTCGATCAACAAGCCTGGAGTAAATGAGGTTATTTAAGGGCTTCATCACTCTGTACGGTGACATAAAGTTAGTTACACAGATCACTCAGGCTTTATCTGTGCCGAAAGAGGAGAAGTCATGTGTCAAGATGCATTTTGTTGTTTGGTGACCATGTGATACGAGACTGGAAGAAAACAAAGTTCTGTGCTAATTTATTTTTGAGAAGAGTTGGAAATAAATGTGATACTAACAAACGCGCGGTAGATAGTGTGTTATTGAGGATGCTTGTGGGGTCACGTGTATGTGTGTATGTGTGTATGTGATTTACTGACAGGCTGTTTGTGTGATTTCATGTTGCACTCACAGACGAAACTTGTAAATGAAGCAGCAAAGACTAAGAGATCCTTGGTTAATCCCTTATATGGCTGAGAAACTGTTTCAAGGCCACTGAGAGAAAAAACACTCAATGTGTTTCACCTTAAATCCTCCTAAGACCTGTCAAGATCCATCTCCCCATGAGGTGACCCACCTCTCAGCTTTCATCGGCTGCATGCTCAAACAGAACCAAATGCACAATCCGTCCTGAAAGGACAAGTTATTTATGACTTTTATCATCCTCTGTTGGCGGCCAGATGGAACTGCAACAACTGACAGACGCTTCCGGAGGGCTGATAAAAAAGAGAGAAAAAAAAGTTGCATTTTTCCACAGAGAAGGAAGCAGGCAAATGAGCTGTGAGTGAGTTTTGAAAGGAGATAAATTCTGGTTACGTTGTCACAGTCCCATCAATGATCTGATTCCAGATTGACACTGCTGCTGCTTTCATGGAAGCAGACCACGTGCACCGGCAGGCAGCGAGCGGAGCCGTGGGTCTAGACCTCCTCTGTTAAGATGGCTCCCAGGAGGCTCCTCCAGCATCTCCTCTTTCTGCTCCCATTGTCTCTGACGCCAAGTCAGCCTTATCAACTGCCTGCCTCCCATCCTTCTATTCCCTCCTTCTAACCCTCCTCTTCTTCTTTCTCCTCAATCGTTCACTGTCTCCTTCTCTTTCTCCTCTGCACCTGCATATCACAACGGGCTTGTTAAACACTTTCCATTCATTGTTAAATGATGTAAACTAGTGAAGGTGTTGAAATATTTAATCGAGATGGGATTTATGGCTCGTTGAAGGGAGCTATCCAAACGACTCACTTGTTTTTATCTATCTATCTATTTATTTATTTATTTATTTATTTGAACTCAACCAGGGAAACTAATTTTCACTACTTTTCAATATGAATAAACCTGAATAACGCACACGTTAGTTTGCTTCCAAACAATGTGTCAAACAAAGGACAAAATCAAAATATAAATGCAATCTGTACGACTCAAACAAATGCAAATCGGTGCTCATCGTTCATTGAAAACAGATGTTAAAAAGATTTGACTTGTTCACTGACATCACACCTTTAATATTTATGTAACTTATTTCAAGTGAAGATGGAAACTAGCAGCTCACAGTGAACAATAGTAAGTAAAGTCAAATTGAGTTTGAATGAATGCAGAGCAGAGAAGATCCTGTTTTTTCCCTCCTTCATGGTAATACATCTTTTTATGCTTTATCTTAATTTCATGCTATTTTAGTAATTTTCTTATTTAAATAATTTACTATTACCCCCTTACTATTCTTCAAGTTTTTATTTCTTTTTATTTTACACTTTGAAGCAGTTCCATAGGGTGGGGTTACAGTGGGTCCCTGGTATATGGTACCTATATAAATGCCAACACAGACTAATTCACACAATATTTAGTCACTAAATATTGTGAATAAATATTCTATTGTATTTTTCACTTTTACTTACTATATTTTATTGTGTTTGTATTTTCTGAACTCTACATGCCCCCTGTGTCTCCATTCTTGCCGTGCTGCTGGAAATCTGAATTTCTCTTGGAGACAAATAAAGTATCTATCTATCTGTCTATACATGTTACACAGTAGGGAACAGTTGTCCCTGAGCTCACAGCTGATCAAACTCTTCAGTGTGAATCAGACTCTGACTGACTGACGGTATTACGTATAAGTACTTCTGAAGAAAAGTCTTTTGTAGGTGTCAAAATTCCACCTTCACTCAAACATTTCAGAAGGTCTCTGTGTTTTTCTTTCTCTCCATGGCTGACTGAGCAGTCAGCAGGTGCACACGGGGTCGAAGGTGTGTGTGTGTTGTTTGCTAAGAACAGAGTGCTCAGCACAGTAGGACAATCCACCTTATCACTGCCACTGGGGGGCTTGTCATAAAACGAGCTGTCTGTCTCACTAACACACTGTCCTCTGGGTGTCCCTCTGAGGACACGTGGCACAAATCTATTCCATTCATAAACTCATACCGCATTTAAAACACTGGTAAGAAAAAACACAGTTTCTTTGTTTACTCAGCTTCAACATCCATCATGTTTCTTGGAGACGGTGTAAACCTGAAGGACAGAGGAGTGTTAACGGCTAATGGAGCAAACAGTCCTGACATACACTATACTTCTGTTTTCTTGCATTTGCCAGTGCCGGGGTCAGGGGTGAAACCGTTTACAACGGCACCACTTTGGGGAACCATCATTTAACACATTCCCCTCAGTAAATAGCAGGAAAGAGTAATAACTCATCTGCACAGCGGACACAAGCAGTGTTTCCTCTGCTACCCTGCCAACTTCCCCCCGTGGTGTGTTTGACTGTGGACACACACTATGTGCTCGGTTCCACACAATGAAAACATGCACATAAATGCTTTATGAGCAGGAGAGACAAAACAGACACCTATTCTCAGGAACTTTTGAAATGATAAGAACAAGGTCTACTTTTAGAATGTGAGTCTCAGGCCGGGTCCCCACGGAGACAAAACTGGAATAGTTTTAAAAACGTTTTCCATACACACTGAATCGTCTCCACACAATGTGCGCATCCATGCAAATCCAGTGAATATGCTCTAGTACCGTATACATGCCAGACCTGTGTGTGTATGCATGCATCAGTAACCCTGCCACAGAAATACACCATCACAGAGAAGAAGGCTAAAAACCTTGTGCATGTAAACAAACAAACGAAGTATGAGATCGCAGACAATAAGAATCGCACAAAAATATTTGTGTGGAAGGACGAACAAACAACACGGTAAGCTTCCATCGGTGTTAGAGGCTAAGGGAGAGGCAGGGCTATGACATCATCAGCTCTGGAAAGATGTGTGTAGGTTGGACACACGCAGGAGAAATGGTGTCGTCTTATTTGCGTGTTCACCTGGGACCTGGATTTAAAAATGGTCATATTCAGGCTCCAAAACGCCAGGTTCATGTGGATGAGTCCATACGATAAACAACTTCTGTGGATTCTCCTGAAATTAGTCTACGTGTGGACATGGCGTTACGTTCAAACTAAAAACGTTGTGTGCAGATTTTAATTTAGAAATATTTGTAATGAATCAGATGGGATTTTTGTCTCACCAGTACAAATCCAAACAGCTTTGAAGCTGTGCCCCCTGCTCATCAGGTAGTCTATCAAACCTGCCCAGACTTAGACATTGGCTACAAATGATTGCACACATGTCCGGCTCCCAAACCACCTGAGCTAATCAGGAGTGTCAACCGATCAGATACCCGATCATCAGGCTATAGTTTATTATCTGTCAGTAGAATCAAACCAGCGCCAGTTATCTGCTGATGCTGCTACTTTCCACATCTTCTTCCTCTCACACTCACTCTTTGAACTATTAAAAAAGAAATCACCCTGCAGATTATCATCAACGAACACCAAAATTTCCAGACGTGTCAGCATGATCTTATACCAAATCTGGAATGAGTAATACATGGTATTAATTTGAATTGAATTAATCAATGACAATGCTTGTTAGGGAGGAGAGACGGAGAGGAGAGACAAGGAAGGAATGGGTGGGGGGCGGGGGGTGACAGGGTCTGAATGAGTGAGAAAAGATTGGGGGAGAAAAGAAGTGCATTCACACCTATCATCTAATTATACAACAACATTAATCCCATTAGGGCTGGAACTGATTGCCAGGGTCCGGACCCCGGCTGCTCTCGCTTGGGCCTGTTGTTATTGCGGTGGAGCCTCAGCTCCTGCCTGCTCCGGCCAGATAACAACTCTAATCACGCTTGGCGATCTCTATCTGCACCGGAGATCAGGCCCCACGGCTTATCGCGAGATCACATCAAGCTAAAAGCAGAACAAAGAAGGAAAAAAAAAACAAAAGGGAAAGCCACCAAGGCGCTGCGTGAGTCTTCTGGGTGTGTGTACTCGGAATGCAGACGTGTTTGTGTGTTTTAATTCAGTTTGGCTCACACTGAATTAATTAATCTCTCAATTGTGTCTATAAAACAATCATGTGACCTGAGATATGTCAGACTACTGATAAAATTAAAAAAAAAAAACACACACACACACATTCCTTTCACACAGCTACTCCAACACTCAACAGGAGCAACACTGAAAATATGAAAATACACTTCTTCACTTTTAAGCTTTGAAAAAGTTGCAGCGGGAAATACTAAAAGAGACAAAAGAAGAGAGGGAGGTGGAGGAGGTCATCGAAGTGACTGCCTTGTCTGGGCGACGCAGGCGTCCAGGTTTTTTTAAGCCGTGGGAGGCAGCACATTATTCATGCTGACCTCTGAGCTCCAGCATGATGTCA
>CAAKHB010007685.1:8935-23281 GCA_901007665.1 Aeoliscus strigatus
GGGGGGAGAAACGGGTGAGAACCGCTGCGTTCGAGTCGTGTTCGGATTCCGAGGACAGACGAAACGAGCCGATCTGGACTTTGATCGGAGTTCGACCCGACAACTACAACACATCGAACCCAGGAGTTCTGCATTTGTCACGTAATCCGAGGAAATATTTTGTCGGATTATCGACGATTGTCAGCGACGTTATCGTCTCCTCTATGGAATGTACACAACACTACAGTCTAACTTTGCGTTCGTTGTACTTTAATATTTACTATGGTTGCAGATTGAACTACTTTTCTTGAGCTGATCAGTATTACTACTGTTTTTTAAAAGTATAATTCTGTTTGACTACATATGATACTAATATTAATATAATATACCAGTAATAATAATACTAATAAGTGATGATAATAATAAGTGATAATGATAATAATGATAATCTCCGGCCTGTGACCTCCCAGCAGGTGGTTTCTGAGTATGTGGTGGCTCACTGACAAAGTCTGTATTTAGGAGCACAAAGTCTGAGACATCTAAGACCGTCTGTGGTCAGCAAACATCACAGGTTCCCACCGAGAAGTGAGGTTACTTGCTGCAGTCCTCCATTTCACCGCTAGGTGTCACTACGGCATTCACAATGTTTGCCCTTTAGAGGAAATGAAACAACCTTGAACCTCCTCCGACATACTGAAACGCAGACTTGTCATTTGCTTTTACAACCAACAACCTGCACCTCCTTCTCGTCTCTATATTCATGAATGGACGACACCGACATTGTGTGAAGGTTCTCGGTGACCCTTGAATCGACCATCTTCTAAAGTTCTGAGGTCTCTCACGAAGATGTTCAAGTTGCGTCTTTTGTAAACAAACACAGTCAATCAATATGTCCTGAGTGTCTGATTGTGAATTTTCAGGATGTCTGGAGTTCAAGTGACGGAGGGCAGCCTGCAGGTGGAACGCTGCACAGCACCGCTCTTCTACAGACAATGTCAACCTGCCACAGGGGAAGTGAGGATGTCGGTTTTGCTTCTTCATGGCATCCGCTTCTCATCAAAAAACTGGGTGGACATCGGCACCCTGGAGATTCTGGCCAAAGCCGGCTGCCGTGCTGTTGCCATCGACCTGCCAGGGAAGGTTCTTTACTTCACATTAAAATGTCTGTGTTGTCCCCGAGCCTAGGCTGCATTTTGTTTAACATTGTGAGTCTGTCGTCCTCTGTCTTCATCTGCCCACAGGACTGGGGCGGTCAAAGTCAGCCGAGGCCCCGGCAGCTGTGGGAGAACTGGCCCCGGCAGAGTTTCTGAAGGAAGTGTGTGAGCAGCTGCACCTGAGCTCTGTGGTGCTGATCAGCCCGTCACTCAGTGGGATGTACTCCCTCCCCTTCCTGCTCCAGCACCAGGCCCTGATCCGAGCCTTCATCCCCATCGCTCCCATCTGCACCGACAAATTCACACCAGAGCAGTTTAAAGCTGTGGACGTGAGTTGTTGTTGTTTTTCTCCAGTAAGCTGTAGTAGTTACTGCAGTACGTGTTCCTAATGTACTGGAGAACTGGAAAGAAGGGACAGAAGGATGTTTTCCAAAACATATTCCTTTAATCCACAATTTATTCTGGTCCACCTGAGTCATTAGCTCGAATCAACATGTAGGCACACGAATCGGTCACACCTACTGAACAGAATAAGGAGCTTGTTTCTTATCTTTTTGTCAGACCTGTTTGAGGTAAAAATGTAGGACATCTTTAAAATCCTTTTAGTTATGGTTTCCTTTTAAAGCCGATTTTTCGGAGCAGAGAGAAGGGACTGTGGAAACGATTCATGTTTGTTGTGTGTCTGCAGCAGTGGCACCTCTGGCATTTGTCTGGTCCTGGGCAGAAATCCCCGGGGGCCCCATCAACCGACACTGATCAGTAGTATGAAGAATCAAATACTGTATTTTTAGGGCTGGACGGTCCTGTTCAGTACGTTCATCGGGGTTCGGGACACGTCGTTACCGTTTACCGTCCACGTGTCACAGAAGACGAGGTGTGAAGTCACTGTTGGCGGTTTGAAGATGTGTGTCAACAAACCAAGACTGTAAACACTACGTACACAGCAGCGCCACCTGCTGCAGATGCAGCGACAGATCCTGTTGTGTCGCTGACAACACACAGCAGTGTTACTCCTTTTAAACAACCTCGACCCCTGACTGACAGGAAGACAAAACCAAAGCACTGACGGTTTCCTAGCGAAAGATCTGCAGTGTCATTCTATGGTAGAAGATGCTGAATTTCAGCTAAAGTACTCAGGAGAAACACAGCAACCATTACGTTTGTTCACTCCCCCACCTCTGGGATACTACACGCTTGTCTGCTCCATTCTTTTCACAGCCTGAATGTGTATGTGTAATGTCCTTCAAAACGTGTTCAGAACTGAAAGCCGTGATGTGAACCAAACTGTGGATTTTATGAACCATTGGCAAAACCTTAATTGTTTTACATTTAGTATCAGGAGAGAGAAAGGATGGTTCAAAAATACCAGCCAGCAATCATTCGTCACCCACCTGACAAGTCCTGTCTACATCCCTCCCTCGTTGAAAGTTGCTGACATGGTTCCTTTGACATGGTTCCTTTCATTCCAGGTGAAGGGGGTCACACTCACTTCAGTTCTGCAGCCACATTCGGCTCTGTTTCTGTGGAGTAATATTTGTCAGCCATCAAGCCTGTTTACAATCTGCACCTCGTGTCTCTCCTCCAGGTCCCAACGCTGATCGTTTACGGTGACCAGGATGTTCAGCTCGGGGCAGTGTCGTGGAACAACTTGAGCAATCTGGCCAATCACAACACTGTGGTGATGAAAGGTGCTGGTCACCCCTGCTACCTAGACGACCCACACACCTGGCACCAAGTTCTTGCAGACTTCCTCCGTACGCTTTGAGGCTCCTCACACAGACCAGTGGTTCCCATGAAATCAACCACATGTATCGGAATTAACATGTCAATTTACTCAACCTCTTTATTATCATCTAAACTGATTTTTTAAAAAAACTTTGTCATTACTTTTCAAGTTAATAAAACAGTAACAAAAACTTGACAAAATTCCTTGGTATCTGTCGACCCATTGTTCCATTAAGTTTAATTCCCTTATAATCTGAGCATTTAGTTTTCTTTGCAATCTGATGCCAGGAGACATGTTTGAATGAAACATGTTTCACTTGAAAAATAAAAAGAAAGAGTGCCGTGTTTTTATATAAATTTGTTTTCTGAACATTCAGGTATGTACGAATCCGACATTAAAGAGGATCGACACTTTTCTATTTTCAGTGAATTTACAGCTGCTTTAAGCTGAATGAACAAATAACCAACGCTGTCATGAAGTGAAAAATATGAACATTATTTAATAACTGATTCTCTGTAATAAACAATTTGAAAATATTTTACAAGGAGTCACAGACACAATATTTTACAAATCTTGCCCTCTTCTTTTTTGTTTCGTTTTTTTTTTAGCATCATCTGTACAAAAAAAATGGAGCAACATGGAACAGCGTCCATAAAAAGAAGGAGCTAAATCTTTCACCCACACACAAACTTTCACACCCACACAAGAAATTAAAAAGTAAACATTTGGACTGCAGGTCTCAAACTTTTCAACAGTGCTGTATGTCTACTTTTTTTTTTTTGTACTTCACTTAAACGTCGACTGATTTGACTCTTTTCTCTAAATGTTGCTCTTATTTTTTCACACACTTGTCAAACATGGTCACATAGCACCAGACTACAGACTACAGATTCACATACACACGTCTTTCCCACAGAAACGCACCGACACAGATGCAGCCGAGGTTGAGAGGAGGCGTCATGACAACCCTCTCCACTCCATGCTTATTGTAGTTGACCCCTCCCTCTCATCCAGAGTTGCTCCAAGTTTTATTTTTTTCTCTATTTATTTTGGCAAAAGTTCATTTGTCAAATCACAGACAAAACGTGCCCCATTCCCGTTGGGATGGACGTCACTACGAGATTCCTTCATGACCTTCAATGCGACGGGCCCCTGCTGCTCTGTGGAGACACACTCCCTTCACTTGCCTCTGACATCCCGCCTGCTTGCAAAAAAAAAACAAAAAACAAAAAACAAAAAAAAAAAACAAACACCTGGTGTCCTTGGCTTACGTCTGCCTAGTGCTTGACATTTCCCATCTGGGCACGATTATGTGTCATTACATGTTTCTTTATATCTGTGTGTATGTGCATAATGTCTCGGTGAAGGCGTGTGTGTGTGCGTGTGCGTGTGCGCACATTTTTGTAGGTTTTACATATTTATGTGCATTGAGGCAGGAAAAGAGAGAAAGTTTCAGGGGGTACATTTCCACAGGCACGTGTAGCGTTCATTTACAGACAGTGGAAATAGGAAGTTACAGAAAGAATTAATGGCACAGGACAGAGAAAAGAACAAAAATGCCAGAAAAGTAAAACTGCATCTGACGTCAGATGACCCCCGGCCCCGCACCAAATGAAGAAGCCCATTTCTGAATTCACGTCTGAAAAGACATGAAGACGTTTTCTGTGGTGTTGTTTTTCGTCGGAGCCGAGCTGCAGTTACTGTGCCGGCATGTTCATCACGTCAAATAGTACCGCTAACTGTACAATGTGAAGCTTCAAACTGTGTGAATATTTCCCACCTGAGCGACTCAGTGAGGTTTTAGTGGGCGTGAACACTGAAAGCCGGAGGCTAGAAGCTCTCACTACGTTCAGGCATTGAATTGAACAGGCATCAACCAATAACTAATCGTTCCAAGACATAGAAGTACAAAAGCAGAGCTCTGCTTAGTAACTGCATAACAACACGAGAATCCAGGGGTGAATATTTTCATCTACTTGTGTGAGAACATGAGGGGGTAGGGGGTGTATCAGAGCTCCGTTGTGTGTGACACTAAGGCATTTAGAGAGATTTCGTCAACTTGTTGCATCTGAAACAATAAACACACTGATGAGCTACACATTCTTTTCGACACTTCTGAATCAAACAGGCACCACCACTCCTACAGATTCGTCTTGTTTTTTGTTTCAGTGTTTTTTTTTTCTCCTTCCACAACGTGTAACTATCATCTCTCTGTTTAAAAGACATTCCCTTTGAGGGGTTGGGACGCAAACTAACGGACATCCACACAAACACACATACAATATAGCAGTCAGGCGGCCATAAAAACGCTCTACGGGCAAGTTTGTGGCTGTAGACTGACAGTGTATCATAGCTCTATGCATGGCTTTGTAAAGGAACGGTATAGTAACATGATCTGATGGCAGTCAGGAGGGTGGATACACAGAGAGTGTAAAGCCAACAGGTTCAGTCTGTATCGTCCCAAAGGTGGCTGCTTTATAAAGGTACTATACAGTAGCTCTACTCTTCAACAGCCGATGCTTTACAAAACAAAGTGCATCAAGGCACTATGAAACAGAGCGGCTCCTAAACGTGGGAGTCTACATGACTTTTCACACATCAGAAATGACCAAACGACGAACTGTGACAGATTACAACCACGCTATGACTGCACGCGATCACCATATACAGTGGCCTCTTCTGCACTTTTTGTCGGAAAGGTTGATAAGCCCCGATCCCCCAGCAGCGAACGGTTTGAAGTTTGAACAGCTTCAGTCCTACGTAATAAACAGCTGTAAGAAAAAACAAAAATAAACCCCCAAAGAACCCAGCTGCTGAGACATCATGAATCTGAGTGTGAACCAAAGTAAAGCACATGTTGAAACTGTGATTAGAGGTTTGCAGAGAACCTCATGTGTCTGATACGTCAGATCGGAGCCATCAGAGGAGGAAACCACATGACGACAGCAACGCTTCGTCAAATCTCCTACTTCTGCAGTAACTAAACACTGGTTGATATCGTACAGCCAGCACTCGTGTGTAAGCCCAGGAGTACTGGTCCTTACTAGTAAGTGTAACAAATACTTCAGAAAGTGCAGATACCATTGAGTAATGACGACACGGCTGTCTTTCTAAATCTGTAACATCAGCGTTCAGTTTGTGAGTGTCTCCTTCATCTCTCATTCATCCGACAGCTAAAATCAGAAGCGTTTGCTGTTTGGCTATAAAAATAGGACCACACGAAAGTCTATCTCATTTTGGCAAGTAGATATGATGTATAAATCAACGCATGTCTATTGAAGTTAACACCTAACCACTTCCTTTTCAAATTAAAACCTAAATCTATGCTTGGAATACTTCATCACTTCAGCAGTTTACACTTACATTTTGTATACTTTTGACTTTTTTTTTTTGTCTGTTATTTTCTTTTATGGTGGCAATAACTGGCTTAATGGTCCACAGCCTCTGAGGAGAGGCGAACAACAGAGCAGTGACACTCTGATATGGAGGAGAGAGAAGGACGACCCCGTCTAAAGAGGACGAGCATCCTCCACTCTCCAGTCTGTATGTGGCAGGAAGGCTGCGAACAGGACTTCCACTGGTCCTTGCCCCACGTTTCTTCTCTGGATGGCGGCGTGGTCGTTGTTTGCTCTTTTCTGACGTTGCCTCAGATGATGAGGGTGGTCCAGCACCACCGTCTCTTCCCGTGATGAAGGTTAACTGGCTGAGGACATGAGGGTCCGGCAGTTGTCACAAAGCGACACAAACTGAATCGAGCAGGTTAACGCGGCACTTAGGGCTTCCGACTTGCCACGATGGGAAGTCCCATTATTACCTATGACTATGTGAGTGGGAGGACTGAGGGGCACAGGGGGCAGGGGAGAAGGACAGGACAACTAAAAGGGGAATGTGTGAGGGAAAATTAATGTAATAGAGACTGAACGTGAGGACTGACAGCCGGGAAAAGCAGAAGCAGCTGAATGAGCAGTAAAGTGTAGAGGGAAGGACGGAAGGAGTGGCCCCGCCCACAGTCTGACGTGTTCTCCTGGGAAACGACAGAAACATTGTTATTATCTCCAGGAGCACCTGACACATGAAAACACGTCAGTCTGTCGATTTATCTGTCCATGTACATTCAACTTCCTTAACTCAGAGTGTGATTTTATACCAACAACGTCAGCTATTTGACCTTTTTCCATATTTCACATTACTTCCAAATGTGTCAAGTTACTGCAAGAGCACGACAAATGTTCAAAATTAAAATGAAAAATTCTGCATTGGTCGTGTCTGTTTGTGTCTTTAATAAACTGTCAAGTCAGTGAATACAGTAGATGTTTGAAGTGACTTTGGAAACAGAACAATGTTGTGTATTGTATATTTGCTACACCGCAAATACAAACCTGTTTTATAAATCTAAAATGTAGCAACAGACAGCAAAGACAACTGAAAACCACCACCACCACCACCACCACCAGAACTCTACGTCTAACCACCTGACCTGAACACGTAAACACTGTCCATCTCACAGTGCCTCAGTTCCATGGAGCTACAAACATGTAGATTTGGTACTTAAATGTGTGTAACGATTCATCTCTATCCTATTATCATCTAATTATCAGTTTAATTTTTAACTGTACGTGCTCTTTGTTTCCAGTCTGCATATTGCTGTTGCCTGAAAATCTTACGGTGATGTTGTTGTCAAAGCAGGTGGAGGGTCCTTTTCGGTAGCGTGCCACAGTCATTTCTTCACATGGATTATCCTCCTTGACTGGAAAGTGACTCGATTAAGGAAAACGCTGCTTCCCATTTCGCACATTTCATCACCTGGCCCCCCCACACACTGGTTCTCCATGCAGTACTACAGATGTAAATGACATGTCGTAATCCACACCATCGTGATCAAAATAACCTTGAAATGAATGTGAAACGTCTGTGTTTCCATGGGTATGCTAATGAGGAGATAAAATCCAGCGTTTAGGGAGTGTGTCGTCTTCTCTGCCAGCTGCTGTACAATGTGAAAAGGATACACTCCTCCTCCTCCTGGGACAGCTTCTCTATCTTGCAGGTGTCACAAAGCAGCTTCTCTGCCACCACAAACAGCAAGTTGGTGTTGTTTATCCTCTTGGCGTGAATCAGCCTGCGGAAAGACAACTCTGTCAACAGTGCCCCCCCTCCTGCTTACGTCACAGGCTCATTTGCTAACGGATGAGCAGGATTCACGACGGTCTTCGAGGCTCATTTAGCCAGTGACAGGACTGTTTCATTAGAGCTGATCTGGTCTAATCATCAGCAGTTTATTAGTCAGAAAGATGGATCTCGTTTGATAAGTGAGCTTCTGTTGCAGGGAGGATCTTCTTGTGTGTGTGTGTGCGTGTGTGTGCGTGCGCAGACCTGGAGCAGTTTCCACAGTCTTGCAGCATGTTGTAGGAGCTGCTGAGGTTACTTAGGTAGAACTGGGTCTGGATCATAACACAGCTGCGCTCTTTGGAGTCCATTCCCTCCGCATCCACCTCGTCTACAGAGCACACATATAGAGGAAACACTTAATGACATCAGACAAGTGTCTGACGGGCATTTCATTTCATGTATTTACAATTCATCCTTCACTATAATCCTAACCATCCATTCATTCATTCATTCATTCATTCATTCATCATGAAGACCAGACATGTCCAAGAATACTTCAGGTTCAGACTTCATTTGTTCATTTGATTATGTTCAAATTAAACATTGTGTTCATGTTTTTAGACTAAGGGTCGTCACTGTCCATGCTCTCACATACACCTCAGTGATCACATGTTATCATGTTTGCACCCACCTGTGACAAACCAACTGTGATAAGCCAGTCCGTATATAAACTGCTGAAACAAAGACCTGCAACGACAAGAAGTACAAAAAAGTGGAAAAAAAGTGAATTCTGTTTTGTGACGAGATGAAAGTTAAACAACAAACGGATCAGTTAAACGGATGGGTTAATCTGCAGATGGTCTGACTTTTATGACTCTGTTCATGAAGAATTTTCTGGGGCAGGTTTGTGAATGTGAAAATTGAATGTGAAGAAGTTTTTATTTTACACAATCTATATTTGAAGAAAGTGCCTTCTACAGTGAGCTTTCATTTAACAGCCATTGGTTCAGTAACACAGGTGTGTTAGTGTTCACCACTGTACAAATATACATCCAGTCTCTTTCTGTCAGCTCCGTGTGGTTTCAGCGGTTTCCTTGCAGAGTGCTAAAAATCTCTCACCATGCAGCTGCTGATGTCCACCAGGCCAGGTTGACAAAGTCTGCAATTGTGGGCTGCAGAGAACAGAAATGTAGGGAAATAAGAGAACATGATCGCATTGAGAGAAGAAGTGTTCCTTTCATGACTTCACCAGTGACTTTCATGTCTCTGCATCTAAATTCGATGAATGTTCTCACCACAAACACTCCTCTGCGTGCGGCTCCGGCCTCGCTGTTGGGCATCCGCTCACACACAGACTGGTAATCAAATGACTGCTTGCGGTTGTAGAAGGAATTGTTGTAGAGCGCGTACATCAAGTTGGGGTCAACATCACTGAAGAACATGCCCACCTGTGGAGGAGAAGAAACACGGGTCACGATGGGTGCCAGGGTAGAAAGAAACAAACGTCACAGTAGATTCCATTCATTTTTCATACATGTTGTCTTATGAATTCAAGAAAAATAAATATACGTATTTAAGAGTATAAATATTTATCATTTCTGTCTCTCTTCTCCATACTGTGTTTCATACACATTCAGTACCATACACATGTTAAGACAAAAATAAACTTAAAAAAACGACAGAGAACAATAAAAACTGAATATCCCTGAAGTTCATATCTGTTCTGAACAGATGAGTGTATAATGAATCTGTGGGACCGGGGTCAGTATTAACCTTTGACCCTGCAGGTCAAGGACTACATAAATCCAGGAATGGGTCATTTCCTCGTATGCATTCAGTCCATCAGCCCAAAGCTTGTTTCAATGTGTAGTGATTCATGGAGGTTTAGTGTCACAATCAGAATCCTCCTCCCATCAGTTGGTTCATATTCAGATATCCACTGTGTCAGGCCATTGCCAGCTCAGAATTCTTTGGAAGTTCTTCACTTTTTGTAAGTTTATAAACTAAGATAAATGCTCATGAAGATGTATTTCCTGTGGACTGAATGGATGAGGTAATAAAATGAGTCGGGGTCTGTTCCTCTGATTACATCCCCTTCAGACCTGTGGTGTCCCTCAAAGATCAATTCTTGCCCACGTCTTTTCAGCCCGTACGTGTAGGCAAAGTAATTCAAATATCTACCAGAATTATCAAAATATCGTAAACTACCTCTTGATACAAATGGGCGTTCATCTGCTGTTATGTCATCTTCATTGTCAAATGCAATACTTCACCTTGTTCCAATCATCCTTCTGATTGGACATGATCAGGAATCCACCGTCATCTATTAGGTAGCAGAGGAGATCCTGGCAACCAACACAGACATGGAGTGTGAACAGCAAGACCAGTGGCAAGATACGCTGTGATTTACCACGACTAATGAACAAAGAGCGCCTACATCACTGTTGGCTTCACAGTCCATTTCACAGACCCTGTTTGTTCCACACTGTCACAAAGAAACAAGACATTAGGTGAACATTTGGAAATAAAACCGGACACATCTGCATTTGCAATAAGCATTGCGTAAAGAGTTCATTTCTTTACCATATGTGAGCCTTGGCGGTTGTCTGTATGGTTACTGGCTAGAATTTTAAATTTATCCACCCACGCTTCAAGGTCTAGTTTCACTCCGACAACTGAAAGGCAGAAGTGTTTCACGAGAGATTCAAAACACAATTAAACATGAGACGCACACAAAGGAGCAACAAACAAATGCACAGCATGGCCGCGTTCTCACAAACAAACAAGCCAAACCTAGATGGATAGTTATTTTCTGCTTTGAAACGTTTCCTCTGTGGTGTCATTACGAGCATTCCGTCTATCTTGAGGAGCCCACCTGCGGGTTTGATGCTCTTCCCTCCGATTGTGATCTCCACAGCCGTGCTGACCAGAATCCCTATGGTGTCGTTCTCTGGGTTGAGCAGCTCGTCCCTGGCTGCAGGAAGAAAACAAACAGAGACGAGCAGGGAGGGGTTAGAGGCAAAGAGCACGCAGCATCTGGAGGTACTGTATGAGATACCAGTACGGTCGCCGAGGACTGAGCAATCATTCACCTGTGCGATAAGGTGCTCGGAAGATGTAGCCCTTGTTGTCGAGACTGCGGCGGTAATAGCTGGCATTAAATGGTTCAGGGTCTTCCTCCCAGCTTTCAGCAGCTCTAAGATTTAAGACCACACACAAAAGAGCTGTAAACCTCTGATGGACACGTTCATTTCAGTCGACATTCCTATCCTGAGTGTGCATTTCCCCAAGTTTAATACAGAACAAAGTAGAAAATGACGAGTGTCAAGCAGAAGACTCCCACAGCCTGGATGTGAGGTGCACTTACTTGTTTGGAAACACTCTTGTTATTCCTCCATCTGTTGCAGCAAACACAGCCAGAAAGCCATATCTACATGTCAGGATAGACAAAAGTGTCAGATGAAAGGTTTCATACAGAGGACTCATATCCTGATTGAAAGTTACAAAGCCCACATGCAAATCCCTGTCTCAGCACTCACGTATTCAAGTCTTTATTCTTCCACACTTTCTCTACCAGCTGTCTGATGATGCCAGTGTCCAGAATCAGGTTGTGAAGTAGCAAACTGTCACCTACAGATAATGTAACAGAGATCGTCAGACAGACAGAAAATGAACATGAGGTCTACCAGTGACATGTTTATCTATGAGTGAATGAAATACATCCACATCCACTGCTGCTTCACGATTAGCATTCCTCACTACTAATACTTGGTAATATCCAATGGTTTCAGGGACTTTTAAATTTTACATTATGAAAGCTGGAATTATTTTCATTTTATATTAAATATATGAATACATATACATATATCAATACAGTTGTAAATCAAGAAAACAAAAAGTAAGTGACGAAATCCCCAGAAGTGGACTACAAACAGGAGGATATTTACTCTGACTTAGGATGTGGATTCATTACATTTCTCCCTTGAGTCTTTACTACTGCAGGTGTGTTTTTCAATCATTTGAATATAGTAAAAATGTGATATTCTAACTTCTTGTTTATAAGACAGAGTCATTGTTGCTGTAACTCACATTGTTTGGAGTCTGGTGTCACCTTCTCCATGAGAGCAATGAAATTCAGCAGGAACTCGGTGTTGTTGTTGGACAGTTCCAGATCATTGCAGTATTCCCTGAGGAACAGATGAAGCAATTACAACTCATCCAAGTTATACATTATGTTGCATACTATGCTGTATATTTCTTTTTCAATCACAAGTACAAACAAACGATGTAGTAACTTCAAATACATTACATCCATACAGGACACCAATGTGCAGCACCACAGCAGCATCATGCAACTTCGCCATCATGAGGGTAAGTGCACAAAACCTTTTCTTCATACTAAAGAAAGCTAGTTGACACTCGCAATGGAGGAGAAAAATGAAGAAAACCACCAACGTAACTAAACACACTCACAGACACACACAGAAATAAAAGATAAACACTGGAGTCAAACAGACAAAGAAATGTTTGTATTGTGCAAAGAATAGATGCTAAATGTGATGATCTTCAACAACAGCAAGAATTCACACACAGGGCTACCTGGGAGCAATGAATACATGTCCTTCTGACTCAAAACTGTTTGGCAGCAGTGATTCAAAATCTGCAACAGAAAGGGGAAGATTATCTGGGAAGAGCGACAAGCCGAGCACTGAGGATTGTGGGTAAACAGCAGCTGTTCTTCAGAGGTGCAGGGACACAGAGGGGACTTTACCATAGCAGCATTGAGGAATCATGGGAACATTAGCCAATATGGTGCCTAAGATAGAACCTGACGGAATGGACAACTGCTTTCACAAGCACTCACACCTTTTAGTTTTTCACTTTGCAGACAAACAGTGTCGTATTCATTTGGCATCAGTCTAACGTATTTTGGATCGTCTGAGAACTGACTTGCCAGATGTGTTTGCGTCGGGAAGCGAGTTTTCAGACAGTTTAACCACAATGAGTGCTTCAAAGATCAGGCAGGCATCAACATGGCCAACTATTGCGAAGGGAGGTGGGTGAAGGTCCTGATGGAAGTGGTCGTCTCCCCTCAGACTGGCGGGGCAGAGGGCTCAGAGAGACACACAATCAGAGGAGGTGCATTGCATTGTGAAGGGCATGTTAGAGGGCAACAGCAACGCAAATATCAACCGTTATTTTCTCGTTAAGTCAGACCTGTATTTGTGGACAGTCAAGGAATCCAATATAATATATCGTATATCCTACAATAGGGTGCCCAGGTAGTTCTCCGCCCACAATGCCGTGCACTTCCAGGGTCAAGTCTATGGAGGAAATGTCGGGCCATGCCCCTGGCAGTCTGAGGGGTGAGGAGGAGGGTAGACAAGCTGATGGAGACAGGGAGTACAGGGGGAAGACACAGGACATCAGGTCGCTGCACCGAGCGGCACGCTGACACCTGACGACATGGGAGGACCTGGGTGGGCGGGACACAGCTCAGCCCGGTAGGGTCAGTCTGCAGGCTGCGACGCCTCCAGCAATGTCGACTAACAAACATCAGAAGGCATTTTATTTTATATAAGCACCATTACAGGTATGTGTAAAGGAAAAGAAAATCACTACAGATCTGTACAGGATATGTATGGTGCTGGTATTTTATTGTAGTTCGAAAGTAGTTCAAATAAAGTAATACTAATAATAAATAATAAAGTAGTTGTGGCTCTTCATAGTTCAAATGTGCGTGCTATGTTGATCCTAATATTCTCTCTTTCTAAGGGATTTAAGTTTACGTAGCTTGATGGGAGAATTATTATCTGGGAATGCCTGAGCTCTACTGTGAGAGTGATAGTCAAGACATTTATGAATCTTTACACACCATTAGAGGAGAGAGAGAGAGAGAGAGAAGGAGAGAGAAGGAGAGAGAAGGAGAGAGGGGGAAACAATGACACAGAAAGAGACTTGATGGGACTAGGATGAGGAGCACAGAAGCAGGTGATCAAAGAAAAGGAGAGGAAAGTGAAAGAGAGACAAATGGGAAGAGGAAGAAAGAAGGCAGACACAAGTCATTTAGAGCTACTGACAGAAGGGAAGGGATTAAAGGGAGAACAAAGACAACTTTCAACAGACAACATGAATATCTGTCTTCCTTGAGTGCAGTCGGCGTTTTGTGCCTCTGCAGCAGAGGATACGTGGGGAGGAGAGTAGGGACTGGGGGCTGGAAGAGCTGTCGTGAGAGATGTGGGATCTGAGCTGCAGCGGAAGTGGAGGGTAAGGAGAAGGAAGGCGCTCAGAGGAAGAAGAGGAGGAGAAGAAGAGGAAAGGTGGAGGAAAAGGAGGACCTGAAGGCAAGGCGGGCAGGAACAGAGGCAAGCAGGCTGGGGG
>CAAKHB010007685.1:23301-36847 GCA_901007665.1 Aeoliscus strigatus
TGGTAGGGTAGGTTTTGGACGAAAAGAGTGGGAGGGAGGCAGCGGAAGGAAGTAGGAAGTAAAGGTAGGGAACGTGGACCAATATGGAGTATACTTGCCCTTGGTGTTTGGTACTGTGTGGATCCATCAGAGAAGGAGTGAGCAAGAAAAGAAACAGAGGATCGGGTGGGAAGGGGGGGACCACAGACAATATTTTATTCAATTATTGTTTGAATAAAAATATTGTGTTCTTGAAAGAAAGAAACCAATTTAATCAAACAAGACGAGAGAGAAAAAGAAATGAGGAGCAAATATCAAATTTGCAGGAGCAAACGAGAAACCGAAAAAACAAACAAAGACAGGAACGGAAAACTGGGAAACCCAGGAACAGAAAAGTGAGGAAAACAGTAAAGACATACATTGTGGAAAATAACCACAAGGAGTAACGAGGTCTGAACAAAGGAAGAATGAGAAAGACAACATGTGTCCCCATTCAGACCCACAAAAACCCAAACTCCCACGTCTGACCAGGCCTGGACCCAGCTGTGTGGGAGTTTATCTGCTGAATGATTCCAAAGCTCAGGAACATCTTACACAGTCCAACAGAACAAAATAATCACACACAGAAAATAATAGTTTAAAAAATCATTAAAAGGAGTGAAAAGCATGCGTGTTTTCACAGGTTTTCATGACATTAAGATACTTTGAACACAGACGCTTCAGAATCATTACTTGTGGTGGAGAAGAGGCGAGAGCATTTGGCAAAAAAAATAATAGTACACGGTCACCATTATTTTCACCTGAGTAACACAGTAAAACCACAGCTTTCACCTTTCTGTCAGTTCAGTTATTTTTTTCTTCAGCCGGAGCGAAGAAAAAACATCACCATTTTACACAGCATGAAGACAAGAGAGGGGAGGGGGCAGGAGGAGAGTCGGGGGGACTCAGGTATGATCCTGCCTATCAGAGAGCCTTAGAGAGAGGAACGGGGGCAGGAGCAGGGTAGGCGACGCTGCTTGGACACGCTCCGTGAGGAGGTTGACCCGGGGCAAAAGAGTTCATAAATGAGCGCGAGAGCGAAGAGTAAGGAGAGAGACAGAGAGAAAGAGAGAGCGAGAAGAGAGCGAGAGAGAGAGAGAGGGGGGGGTTCTCGGGTACTTACACTGCACCTGAAGGATCTGGTCACTCAGGTTGGCCTTGATGTGGTTCTCACTATATGTGGGTAGTACCAACCCTAGACTGAGGTGGCCAGGCAGATGAAGAACATCAGAAACACTTTATGAACGCACATGTCAGCTCGTCACGCTGTCAGAAAAATTATATTTCTTAAAGAAAAAAGGACCCACTAACTATATTGTTGGACTTTACCTTAAACGTACCCTGTGGAGTTCAGTCAGTGCTTCACACCCACAATCACTGAATATCGCCGGAATAATAACCTGCTGAATGCACTCATGCCTATATCATATTCACAGAACAGTTACCACGATGGTATGTGCCTTGAGCACAGATTAGCATTTGGAGCTAAACACACCATTTGCAGGCATCTGCAGAACTACTGAATATCAAGATCTTTAATTTGTAAAATTAAACCACTAGTGCTGAAGAGAATTTTATTAGAATGCGTGATTTGGATGAATTCTTTAATAACATTGATACAGAACATGACACCCGCTTCAATCTGAGATATGTCAGTTCCATATGCAGCTAAAGCCTGAAACTCCAGCCGATTACACACTTCTCTCTTTCCATCATGCCGGACACCTATGAGTGCATAAGTACACACAGGGGAGGCAATGTGCTGCCTGTGTGCACACTTCAGGGGCAGCGTGAGGATGGTTCGTGATTATCTCAGTATGTGTAAATTGATTAAATTAAATTGTATTTGTTCATTCATTCATTCATTCATCGCATCTACCAGAGCGCATTTATTGCTGTCATTGTTTTTAGTTCTTATGGTTACCTGTGCACCTATTTTTAGGTTTTACTTTTAACTTTCATTTGACTGTTGTACTTTCTGAGTACAGTATATATGACTCCCCATACTTCTTACGCACTTACCCCTGTGCACCATGCAACGAGCGCTGCTAATGCCCAAGTGAGACTAAATGTGATGTGGTGAGTCGCTCCAGAAATAAATGAATTATTCTGAATATGAATCTGGTTTTAAAAGCAGCTACTGGTGATTTGTCACTCACAGACAATCTTTCAGGCGGAGGTCAGGTGATGGAGGCTCGACTTCAAACCTACCTGTAGTCAGTGCCTTCAACGGGCGTCCATGTGTACGTCCGTGCGGCCTCGTCGATGTACCTCTGTTAACAGTGAGACTCAGGTAAGCAACACAGTCACGTCAGCACACATCTGCTTTCATAAATGGAGGGAAACAAGAGATCTTGAACACAGTGACACAGATTCGTTCAACAGTTTTCAGGAGGGTGCTACTTGGAAAATGCTCATATACTGATGACTTGCCTCATCAACTGACTTAACGAGTGTCCTTATTTTTCTTTGCCCTGATTTGCCATCAATCATTTGTCGCCGGATCTAGGAACCAACCAGAGAGAGAAATTATTAGACAGTGAGGCTTAGACAGTGAAAACTAACACTATCAAGAGCTCTCCTTAGCTTTTTCATGAATTTATTTATATACAATTAATATTTCACCTCTTCCTTGTTGGTATCCTCTAGCTCTGCATCCAGAAAGTCCAGAGTGACAGGCTCCCTGAAGTTAATGATCTAAGCATGACCACAGATGGATGGAGGGAGAGGGGTTAGCTGCAGTCAAGAATCCAAATGTAGCTTCAGCCGCTCATTAGCTGCAAAGTTTGTAGCTGGACGTACCTTGGGTCGCAGGTTAGGATGCAGCAAGACATACCCATTAGGGTCTGTGGCAAATGTGTATCCGTTGGCTCCAAGCTGTATGGAAAAGGATGCTACATGTTTCAGTAATGTAGTATATATATAAAAAACAAGCCTGCAGACTAAATTCTGAACTCACTCTGTATGTGGGTGTCTTCTTTTTGATTTCATTGATCGCAATGTCGACTCCCATCACTCCAAGGATGAGCTGGTTCTGCATAAAGGACACATAAATGTCGAGAGGCAAAAACATCACCCACCCCAGCAAAAAAAGCCCAAGACTGAACAGGCCATCTTGAACTGAGCCTGTTTCAACTGGAGCATCACTGCTTTAAGTCTATGAAGTGAGTTCAAAGTAAAGACTGAAAAATACTGAATAGGATGTACTCTCAGGATGGCTACACACACGACAAATCAATGGTCGTGATCTAAGTTGCTGCCTCAGGGGGGAGTTGTTGTCTTGAAGAGCAGCAGCTGGGTTGGACGCCATGACAAATGACTGACCGACTGACTGACTGAAACCCTACAGCTACAACTTCTGTTGTGTTCTCCTGGAAATACCAGGGAGACAGACACTTTAACAGGAAGTAGCTCTTGGTGCAAATCACCTGTGTGTTTGTGTGAGTTATTGAACCTGTACTACCTGGGAGCCTCCACTAACGGAGGTGAGGTTGAAGACCGGCATTGTCCCCGTGATGACGAGGCCCAAACCCTGTTCAGATATTTCACAAGCAGGGATTATAGTTAGAAATGTATTCAAATAACACAAATGAAAATCATTAAAAACGGAATAAAATTTAAATTTAAAATTTAAACCCGGTAATAAAGTGTAACACAGAAAGTGAAACTGATGGGAAGTCATTTGTCCGGGTTGTTACACATTCCAAAGCAAGTTTGCTGGCTTAAGATCTATAGATACACCTGGACCTGAGTGACATTCATAGACTAATAGGTACTTCGGTTCATTACGTGAATTTAAGACTTCCAGAACAACAATAATACAAAGGTATGAGAATAATGATGTGAAATAAATGTTCTTTTACCAGAGCGTCCTGGTAAACATTTGTCCACTGGACCTGCTTGGCCTTTTCCCCAGCCAACACCATGGGCCGGCCCAGGACATCCAGGTACTCCTGAGAGAGCAAATGAACACACATAATCAAATGTATCACATTAGAGTGTGTCTCATGTACAGGTGTTAAAACGGAGTGCTGGCAGAGCGTTCGAATGTCATAAAACCATAGGACCATGGGCGACGTCTCTGTCAGCACATAAAGCAGCGAGCCACCAACTGCAGCATCATCCTTGTCCTGCAGGACTATAAAAGCCTCCAGTTCTGAGCCACTCAAGGCTGTTTTTCAACATTATGAAGGAGCTATTAAAATCCCATTAACGGTGCCGATGGCAGCACGCGCAAACAGGCCTTTCTCCCAGAGGCTTGACTGTCAATGCCAACAGTGTGAGAATGTCCCTCAGCGATTGTGAATAGGGGTGAGAGGTTAAGTTGACTTGTAATACATCATATCTGCTATATTCTGTCGTTCTCAAGGGCCATCCTGCACAGCAGCTGCCATGGCTTTCTTTGCAACCTACCTATTGATCCATGTCATTTTGGAGATTGTGTGCAATTGTTTTAATTACCACCCTGTGACATTTGAATAAACGGCATTGTTTGGAGGTAAAATCAGTCGGCAAGCAGGTCTCCGGTATTGTTTTATGAAGAATAAAATGTTTTAAGATTAAATTGTACATCTGCCAACACTATCAAAACCATCTCAGTCTGTGAATTCTGTCTATTTTCCTGTGTGAAAAGATATTTTCAAAGAGTGAAAAAGCCATGTCTTTAAAGCTGTTGCATCACATCCACTTTCTGGCAGTGACAAGGGAAATATCATATTAAGTTTTAACCTTTGACACAGCTCCCTGTGCATCTATTCTCCAAACACATTTTTGAGCGTACAGCTATTCCAGTATCATTCTTCTGACCGTTTGTTTTTCATCGCCTGAATAGAGCGGTGCTGACAGGCGTAACCTGCTCTATTATTAGCTCGATAAAAGTCTGGTTTAACACGCCACAGGGAGATATTCCATCAGGACATTGACAGCTAGACCTTTTCATGGGCTACGGGGAACATTTTCTGCCTAGCTAGAACAAGCTAAGCCAGCCGCAACGCTGGTCCAAAGCAACCCGAGCCATTCTAACAACAGCCCTGTATGTTGATTATTAAATGCTATTGTCTCCCTGGGTATTATAAGAGCTCTGATCACACACAGAAAACTCAGCACATCTCCTCTAAAGAACATCATCTTCACTTATTATTACTCCACTAAGATCTTTTACAAAGAAGAAAGAAAAGATCAGTAACACCAGCATTGACAGATAACTAGCCTCATTTATTTGTGAAATTACACAACTCTATGACTGAATGACAATATTTCTTCCTGTAGAGAGTTATTTGAAAATAGCCAAGTCAACTCAAGTGGGACTACATGACCTGTGTGTGTGTGGTACAGAGGATGGTTAAGTAACACACGCCTGTACATGGAGCTGCAAACACCCACCTTCAAAAACCTATTAGAGAAGTGGCAATATAAATATGCTTGAGTTAATGGAACAGCTGACTTTCTATTCTGGGGTCTAATCACTCACCAGGGCTGATGGGGTGTTTGAGGGGGTTGGGGGATGATAAGGGAGGGGAGAGACGGGGGGGCGAGGGAGTCAATTTCTACAGCTGGAATGAGGTTATCCCAAAGGCCTCTGGAGGCTCAGCAGGGCCTCAAGCTACCACTGGGTGTGTGACGGAGAGAGCAAGAAAGAGAATGTGTGTGTGTGTGTGTGTGTGAGTGAGAGAGAGAGAGAGAGAGAGAGAGAATTATAAAAGTGGGACTCCCAGAGACTTTGTCAGTAAAATCTTGTAACTTATTTGTATTCCATACTGTTATTCTCACCTGTGTGTTGATTCTGATGGCTCCAATCGATGGAATTTCAAAGTAATAACCTGCAAATGAAAAGGAAAGAATCAATAAACAATTCCTGCAGAGAGCTCACAATCATCCCGTTTGTCTCCAGTTGAGTTAAACAGTCCATCTGTGTTCAGAAACAACCCATTAGTAGATTAAAGTCTAATCTCTTTCATGTTATTAGCCCCATGTAACGCCGTTAGCACCAACTGATGATGCAGCGTACATGGTGGAGCTTGTGGCCATTGACCTCTCCACGCTGGGGTTGTAGGATGTAAATGTGGAGACTCATTGGAAATGCTGAGCCTCAGGCGCTGCTCGCTGCTGATTAGGAATGGAGGAGAGTGACCGACTGGGTCAATAACCACACTGCTCCCCAAGTTATTAAACCATGAGTGTTTATACAAAGAGCCATGAAAATGGAGACAGCATCTTCTGAATGTTAAAAGGCTGAGATGACTCGCTTTATTTTGAAACATTACGCAGTTTGGCATGTTGTTGAGCTCTGCCTTCTCTGTTTCCTTCATTTTCACCTTGCACACACAAATGAACATGTCGGCATACAGTGTCAATTAAATTAACTATAGCTATATGTTATCGCTCTACTCGCAAAAGGTAGTTTGTCCTGGGGATTTTGTTTGAATGGAAACTATTGGAGATGACAATTTCAAACAAGAATGTATTTTCTTTAGTAAAACTCATATGATTCCCCTGCACTCTTAGTAACTTGCATTGACATTACATCTAGCAACGTCCTGGGCAGATGATTGAACATTAAATCACCATTAAATTAAATCACTGAGATCAATCTGCAGACTGCGGGCTACAATGCTAACACACCGGTAGCTCGTCCAACCTAAAAGTAAAAAAAGAAAAAAGAGAAAAAAGGAAATGGTGGATAAATACATGTGTTTTATGATTTTTCTTCTTCTTTAAGAACTTGCAAATGCAAAAAAGCACATACACAAGCTGAGAATGTCAAGAGGGGAGGAACCTGGTTAAATGTAGAGGAACTATGCTAAAACAAGACACAGTGACGCACAGATTATTTCAGTGCTTGGTGTCTTTTCATGGTTTTCAACAAACTATCGGAACAAAGACTAGAAACCTTTAGAGAAGAAGCTGTTGACAGTTGAATTTGAGCTTATTCAGTTTTTTTATTCAGCTCCAGCCCAACCGCGACCCGTAACGGGAGCAAGCGTAAAATAATGACTGAATTAATGAATGAGGAATGTGTGTGCTGTTCCCTCCTTACAGTCAAAGTGAATTCAGAAAGTGGTGCTCTCAAACTGAAAACATCCCTCTCTTCAATAAAAATAGTCCCAAACTTCTATTAATAAGATATATACCTTTACCTTTATGCTTTCTAAGCATATTGACTCAGTATTTGGTATTTAAAAACCCTCACTATGAGCAGGGGGCCAGTAAATTGTCTGGAGATTTTATTCCTATTTTTGTTCTTTTATTCCTGTCTGGTATTAGGATCACAAATACAGCACACCATGTTTGCCATATTTATCTCCATCCACCTTCTGTATCACTGCATGGAGAACTGGTTTGATTGTCCTCAGAGTCAGAGGGAGGTTACTTTCTTCTTCAAATGGGATTGCAGCTCAAGTGAGGAAACAGCTCACATCTGTAAGTGGCCTCTATGTTTGCTTGTGTGTGTGTGTGTGTTTATGGTACAGCAGTTTGTCAAAAGTGTGTATGGCCCGGGTGAAGGGTTAGTGCCTGTGGAAGTGTCAAGGAGCTGGTTGTGCTGGAGAGAGATACCAAAGAGTAATAAGTACTGAAGATATGAGAGGACAGCTCCATTGAGGCTGCGGTGTCAACACTATTGTCTTTTGCTGGCACAGGCTTCAGCAGCATGGTAATCACTGGAGTAGCAAAAAGCAGAGGGCATGTTGGCACAGAGGCGTAATCCTGGACTTCTCCCTGCCTGACAGCGAGATGGCATGGTAATCATCCTCCTGCTAATTAATAACAATTTCCAGGGAGATACTTCTGAAGCTCTCAGCTCCGCTGGCAACAAGCTAATCAGCAGGTGGTTAGCGTCAGCCTCATACAGACGAGCTGAGGCCTCATGAAGCAGCTTCAGAGACATGGACTGACACACTGAGAAATGATAATTGCAAAGGGAGAGAGAGGAAGGGAAGACAGCTATGAATTAAACATCATCGAAAGTGAGCTTAGCAGCAACTCAGAGTTAAGTCAGGCTTCACTGAGCTGAGCAAACATGAGAATCACATTCCAACAGGAAGATTCTATCATTTATTTGAAGCGAATGGCTGAAAAGCCAGACATTTTTATCTATTTCTATGTAATCAAGTTGTTAGAACTGAATGGAAAACCAGAGAACCTGGATGAAAACCTGAGACGGGAGAGTACACGCTGACTTTGGAACACACGGTGGGAAATGCTGAGGTCGCCGCATTTTTGTTTACACAAATTGATGCACTTACCTTTATTGGCACAAGCTATCCACTGCAAAGGGGTGACATCATAGTTGTGCTGGCCGACGGAGAAGGTGAAGACACGGACCTGGATGGAGTGAAAAAGGAAGGAACTCAAATGTCTGCCTCACAACAGGGAATGAAGACACTGACTACCCAACATTTCTCACCAGCACAGAGGCATAGCAATTCAAATTCTTTCAGCAACAGCTGCTGGAGCAATATGATCTGCTACAAATCTCCCTCTCAAGGTGACAACTACAGTACACAAATAGTGTGATCAGATTAGCTTCTCAGCACAATACAGCAGCAAGAGAGTTGTCAAACAGCAGATCATTCCAATACGGCAGCAGCCCCAGTGAGAAGAGTTGGAGGGACAGTGAGACTGGACAATTTATTGGCTGTAACTTTTATAAACTCTGATGATGATGTGACTAATTAGGCAGCAGGTCCGAGCTGTTAACGCCGGAAGCGAAAAACAACACAAGAGGCAGAAGAAGAGAGAAAGAAAACCAAAAGATGAGTCACAAGAGGTACAAGCTAGAATCAAAGTCGTGGAAGTGGTAAAAGCTTGGAGAAGATGCTTGTGTGTCTGCAAACACTGCCGCCTAAGCTGTATTTGGAAAACAGAGGAAAAAGAACCGGTGGAAAAAGGTCCTGGACATACATGATGTCTTAGTCTAGAGCAAACAGATGAATCGATAACAGCCTCATGGAGCCAGACTCACCGTTTTGTTGGGCCAGTTGTACTTCTCAAATATTTCCTGTGCACGATCCTCCCCGCCATCTGTAAACATCATTATCATCTTATTGCAGTTGGCCCTTGGGGCGCTGCTCTCCTGTGGCACATGAAAAGAGAGAGAGAGAGAAAGGAGGGATGACAAACAAACACGAGAGAAAATGGTGAAGAGACAGGTTAGGAAAACACGGAGGAGCTGATTGGATCTCCTCAAATCTCAGCGTTGCCTTCATGTGCCCTCTGTCACACTGATGTGTCTGGGAGTGCATGTGGTTGTATTTTATGTTATCCCTGATGGAAACAATGTTCACGCTAAACCAGTGAGTGTGGAGCTTGAAGCCATCAACACAGGACACGTATGTCAGGAACTGCACTACTTATCCTTGGGGAGGAGGGGATAGCAGATGGAGCATCATGATATTTTTTTGTTTTCAAAGGTTTTTTTTCTTTTTACACATTTAGACAGCTCATCCACATGGGGTTACATTGGATCCCTGGTGTACGGTACCTACATATATAGGTGCTAATATAGAGTAAGTCACACATTCAAATGAGATCATAACATACATAATAATAACAAATGATTAGTCATTTAGCTGTAACATCTCCTCAACTCATGCCCTGTTGTTCTAACAAGCCCGTAGTAAGGGTATCATTGTTATTTTATTGTTTTATTATAGCAGATACTGAAAACATGGTCCCACTGTGTCCAACAACAACAATGTCAGTTTGTCTGAAGTTCTGAATCAAGGCTGGTCAGAGATGTTTTTCATCAGCATGGGGCTCACACAGATATTGCCATCACATTGTGCAGGCAACACACACACACACACACACACACGCACGCACGCACGCACGCACGCACGCACGCACGCACGCGCACCACGCACGCACACACACACACGCACACTCACACACAAAGGCTGTTGTCCAACATTTCTTGGGAATTTAACTAATTGCTGTATGGCAATAGCTGATAGCTATAGTAGTAATAGTAGCATGGCTTCTCCTGTCTTCTCGTCATACGTTTCTACATTCGGTAGTTGGTATGCACAGGTTGCCTCATATTTGACTGTGCCAGAAGCATTTTCGCTAGTGTGTTAATGCTGCATGTTTAAATCCAGGAAGCGGTTTCTTTGCATTCAGTTGTGAGACGAGTCCCCATCTGCCTGCGTGGCAGCTGGCATTGATATGCAAGCCAGCAGCCTGTCAATCTGACAAGATTGTAATAAAGATAAATAATATTGCTACAATTACATACTTTTATTGCGCTTCTGCCACCAATCATGGGAAAGAGTCTGTCACAGACAGCGATTAAAGGCGCCTTTTTATTTCTCATTCTGCCGGCAAGCGAGGGTGTGGCGGGAAAATTGTGGGGGGGCAGACGGCACTTGGCTTCATGCCTGCAAGCTACCAGAGGAATATAAAGTGCATGCGGCTGATCCCCTCTGGGCTGCGCTCATCAATCATCGCATCAGAGCCCATTAGGGTGGCAGTCTGCTAAAATACACAGCAGCATGCTGTGATGAAGCAGCACCTGTGCTGAGAGCATGTGGATGCTGGTTGCTGACTACCTGCCGCCTGCAGAGGCTGCTGTCGACAACAACGTCCCTCCCATCACCTTCGACAGTGACAGAACTCTGGAAACAACTTAAACCAATCTTGACCCGTGTCTGTCAGAGCTGTTTTATTACTGGTAATTGAGTTGAGTTAATTCAATTATAAACTCTGACAGGCCCTATAATAACATGTTTGAGCAACCGATGAAAGCTACCGTAGGTCGTTCAAGACCTGTTTATGGGGAACTGACATGTCTGCGGAAGACAAACATCAAACTGAGCAGAGAGCATCGCTGTCTCTTACATTGAGAAGCTGCTCAAAGGCAAACGTGAAGCCTGACTTGTAATCCGTGGTTCCTTTGGCTTGCATATGCATCACGGCTGCCTTGAAGATCTTCTTGTTGCGAACGTTTGCTTGGACCAAAGTCCTGAAGCAAGGAACAACAGCATCTGCCTTCTCGTTGAACTGGGGAGGGAAACACAGAGCATCCTGGATAAGTACACAGATTTCCTGCTTTGAAGCATCAACAACTTTCAATTGTGTTCAGCGTTTGCCACTTTAAGATCGTGTATTTCTGTGATTTCTCCTTTATGTGTGTGGGTGTGTGCAGATGTCAGCTGCCTTGCTATTCTCCGGCTGGCAATAGACACTGGTAATTACAAATTTCCACACAAAGAACAGGTGCACTTGAAACGCCAGTGGAAACCACCGAACACAAACCCAGCCAAGGTAATATCATCTGTCTCATCTCATCCACCAAATTAGCCTAAAACTGTGTGTATGTGCATGTGTGTGTGGTGTATATATTTGTGCTTGTCTGTGGTGCCTACGTGTGGTTATAACACGAGCGGCGTCATCTGTAACAGAAGGTCACAATTTCCTCCTGAAGGTCAGCGTCAAATTCTACTGACATTTTCAAAGGATACTTTGACGTGAAAATTTGACATTTCTCATCGTGGTCGCGTTGTCTCATATTCAAACTGGCAGACAAAGAAATACACAAAAGCATTGGGAGACACATTTTCAATACACACCAGTGTTATTACATTTTGTGTCTTAAGATAGAATGAAATACATGGTAGAAAGTAATTCTGACATGCACAACTTCTACAGCCAATACAGAAGTGAGGTCACTGGTCTACTGCCGTGCAGACACAAGACTGAGTCTGGTTATTATCTTTAGTTAATTTTTAGCTTTTCCAATCTTTTGTGTTTAAACATCTTTTACAACAATGCTCTGTAAGCTCTCACTTTCTTTACAGGGGGAGAAAATCAGATGTCTTCCCACCCAGATTACTATGTTCATTTCGTGCTTTTAGAGCTGGGATTTAGAGACACACAGTGGCTAAGAGCAATGGATTACAGAGGATTACTGAAGGAGGTCTCCAAACACACAGTCCCCACACAGAGCTTGTGTTTGTGTTTGTGTGTGTGTGTGTGTTATCTGTCCTGCAATATAGGATAATGTTAATATTCCCCTAAACATTAGTCTTAATAGAAAGCTTGGTAATCAGCAGAGGGTGGAAGAGGTTCAATCCCACATGGACGCCAGCGGTGGAGGAAAAGCAAATAATGAGGAAATGTTTCCATAACATGCAAACACCTGGGAGAGGCAAGAACACACTGGCTAACTGCGTTAACAGCTGCTTAATGAATACAACAAATATGTGTGCTATTGTTGCTTTTAGGAGGCACTTGTAGTTGGCAGGATTGGAAAGCTTCCACTTACTCTGGCCACGTTCACATAGTCATCGTCTGAGAGCGTGTCCAGCATCTCCACCACAGAGGTTTTCATCAACTTCAGAGTCAGTCCACTCACACTTCCACTCCTGCAGCAAAGATCAAATGAAGCTCCTCTAAGAACCTTGGCTGAAAGAATTAGGAATCTCCTCCTTTTCAAAGGACTACAGCGGTTGATTTTCAGACTCCTCCGGCTTTCCTCAGACCAACAGGTGGCACTGGTGCCCTTTGAAGCCGGGAGACATGTTAGAGGAGAAGGCAGTGAGACAGACAGCAGGGATACTCACACATCCACAATGATGACCATGTCCTTTGGAGACGATGCACCTTGGATATACCTGTGTCACAACAAAAGAGACTTTGAATAGGCTTTAATTTGCTCCCATAATCTCAAGAATTGCCCGAAATAAAGGAGCCAAAGTTCCAATGAGCTCAGTTTGATAATAGGAGTGACCATGACTGAGGCCATTTAAGCTCAAGAACACAAAAAAGGCTTATGTGCTTAGAAGAGTTAAGTTGTACTCTGTACTTTGGTTTTAGCTTCGGCTACTGTGAGCTGACGTGGAGAAGAAACACTGTAGAGAAAACTATATACTTGGAATAAGTAAGTTAAATGATGGGGAGCTTGGAATGTCTGTCAAAGGTTGTGTTTCAGATCTAATATAAATCGTAATACACTTCCAAAATTACTGCGAAAGAACCAGTTTCAAAAATCTGCCAGTACAAATCTTCAGTACAAACCAAAATGCTTGAACAGGTTTCACCACAGCAGATGTCATTTTGTGGGGAAATAAATCGCCTTATATTGTTTTTAGTGATGATTTTTAAACATGAATATGGAACAACACAGGTCAGGCATGAATGACGTCAACACTCAAACAAATATTTTGATAAAAACGTGCACCCAGCCCCGATGAACGTTTCGCAGTTTGGTTGCGAGGCTGTCCTGACTTCTTACACACTTTGCCAGTCACTATGCAAACTTCATGTCATGAGCTTGAGTGGTGTTGATCTGCGTGGCAGAGATGCTGAGCTAAGAGCTGTCAGTAAAACAAACCAGCTGATGTTCAGCTCTTTTGATGACTCATCAGTTGGTCGTATAGCATGTTTCTGCTTCAGGTGGCCCATTTTGTCTTGCCCAGTGTCCGCCCACAAGGCAATGAGAGCAGTGAACGAGAGAGGACTCGAAGAGACCCACACAAGTTTGTCTGATAGTCGACGTACAAAGAGTGTGTGTGGAGGGGGTGGAGGGAGG